>VWZT01011793.1:4132-14552 GCA_013397055.1 Pachycephala philippinensis
GGGGGCGCGGGGCGGGGCCGGGCCGGCTCCTGCCGCCCCTCAGGGCAGCCGCGCTCCCCACCCGTCCATCCTGCTCCCTGCCCGTCCCTCCCGCTTCCTGCCGTGTCCCTCCCGCTTTCCGGCCTGTCCCTGCCGCTTCCCGGCTGGTTGTCGTCGGCTCCGCTCAGCCGCAGGGGCTGTCATTCCGCGGGGCATTGGGGGAGCGGGAGAGAGGGAGGCCTGAGCCGGCAAGTGCCGGCGTCCTGGTGGTCGTTCAAGCGCTGAGGTAGCGCTGGGCCTTGTGCGAGATTTCAGCGTTGGTCTTCTTCCCTAAAGCGTTACCTTTCGACTTTAAATGCACCTGCTAGCTACAAACTCCTGTCTTCTCCAGCAGGAAAGAAAAAAACCAAACGGCGTAGGTGTCTCAATGGATGTATGTCAACCCCTCCCCTTCATACTTACACGACCTCAGTGGGGTGCAGTGCTGGTTAAATTTCTTTAACGCATTTGGGGTTTTCGTTGTAACCATCAGGAGCCTTCCCTCCTCTCATTCCACTCATTCTCTTAGAAAATTGAAATAAAGGAACAACTGATTGCACTGATTGTATTTTGGAAGATAACCCTAAACAATCAGCCAAGTCAGGTGGGTATATATTCAGTGACCTTGTGTCTGTAGGCAGCCTCCTTTGTAAAGCTTTATGTCTATGAATGGCTTGCCTTAAAAATCTTTATGTAGCTTGTAGCCTTGTTTCTAAAATGAGTGGAAGAATTTGATGACAATAATGCTAATGTTGCATCATTTTAGAGAATGTTTCGCCTAGCTGGACAATTGGCTTTTTCATTAAAATCTTGCTCTTCACATGTCATCCAAATCCTTAATGGTATGGTTGGTATGTTTCGATAAAGGAACACATTATTCAGAATGGGTACCAGGGTAGATATGTCTCATGTTACTTGTGAGAAGAAATAAATAGGGTAAGTAGAAGATCAAAGATGCCTTTCAATTTCTTGGTGTAATCTGTATTGTCTGTGAATTTGCAGAAAGTGAATTCTGTTACCCTCAGCCATGGAGTTGATATTCTGAGCACATCAAGCTAAAACACACACTAATGCACAAAAAGTTGGTGTATATAATGGTGAATCTGGGTAAACTACACGTTGCAGGACTATTTCGGTGTTAGGCTTTTTAAATGAAGTTTAAGAAGTTAAGGCATATTTCATTACGTTCTAAAACAGCTAATACCATGCAGATGACCTTGATTCTGCCCTTTCTATTGATCAGGTAGAGTGAAAGCAAAAGAGGAAGAACCTGTTATCCCATATGAAACTTTGGTAACTGATATTTTACTTAGTAACTGTGTTCTTCCTACTCCTTTATTAGTGTGAGGCAGAAGTAAGGTTTCTGCTTATATTTTTTGTTTTAGAATTCATTTATATGCAAGACCATATTGAATTGTAACGCTATAGAAGAGCTAAGGAATCTCAGTATGGAATACTCTGTAAGCTCGTTGGGTGTTTCCATGTCTTGAGGTTCTTTGATTTAATTTCACTTACATGTGCCTAAATCTTCTTAAAATTTGAACAGTTACACTATCCCTGTAATACGTTGCCAAAGCAGGTCTTGCAAAAATACCTCAAACCACTCATTATTTTTACAACTCAAAAGTTCCTTGAAAAATATTGAAAGGATTTGAATATGCTTATCTTTCCTGATGCACATGGTGACTCTTTTGGCTCTGTTCAGTATCACAGCAGATGCCCTCCCCTGCTTTCATCCCTCTAGCAAAGAAATCTGGTTTATTTTGCATAATAAAGAAATCTGCTGAGTGAACATGGCTCATGTTGTATTTTAATATTTACTCTGATGTGCATTTCATTGCCACCTCTGAGTCACCTGTCAGGTCAAGATTACGTACCACATGCTTTATCACCTGGTTGTTTTAGGTGTGATAGGTCTGAGAATGTGCTTCCTTCATGTTATTCTTTAAATGTTTGCATTTAAAAAAAAAAAAAAAGGCACAAAGTTAGTGTTGGTTCACAGATTCACAGAATATTCTGAGTTGAAAGGGACCCACAAGGATCATCCAGTCCAACTCTTTAAGTAAACCCCATATAGGGATTGAACCCACAACCCTGGTGTTATTAGCACCATTTGTGTAGCTTCAGATCACCCAACCTCAAGTAACAGTAGTAATTTAAGTTGTTGCTCTGGTTTTAAATTTGCGAGTCCAGTATGTTGTGGGATTTTGTCACTTTACTCCCTCACTTTAAGTGCTCACTTACATATATCTGGAAAGAATTGCACTGGAACTGAAGTGGTACTTAAAGTGCATCTTCAGAAGAACTGAGGGGAAAAATGGCTCCCTTATTTATGCTGTTCCTGTTGCCAGACTGGACTCAGGAGTGGTTCAGCTACTACGGTAGACAGCTTGGAACAGATCATGTATTTGCTGCCTGCTGATGAGGAATATCCAAATTTCAAGCTGGAAAAGTGTTTGCCTTCAAGCTTGAGCAATATATCTACTGGCACCCTCTTAGTTTTGATGTTTAAGCATTTGATAATGCCGTCATAGTCACTAGAAGACATAATTTATGAGGTTTCAGCTTTGTTTTGCTGTAGTGCACGGTTCATAACTATGCTGGATTTACCGTGCTGTGGAAAAGTTGCTCTGTACTCTTGTATGTATTTCTAGCACACAAATAAAATTTGTAGGCATAATATATGTGGTTAAGAAGAAAGTAATGTTTTGTTGGAGAGATTAATTACATTTGGGGTATCTTGACTTCTAAAAGCTTATTTTCAAATTCTCTGATTTACTGTTCTTCAGTAGTCCTTAAGACAGGGTTATAGAAAGTAATTTCATCAAGTCTGTTTCTTTGATGAGACACTCTTAAAAATGGCAACTACAGGTACTCCAGGGAATTACTGATAAAATTATGAGAAATCCAGCTATGGCATAACCTGTCAGTAGGAAAATTTAATCTAAGGTGAGTTAGTCAGTTGTTGGTGTATGTCCTGATAAAACATGGATTAGGTTTAGTCCTGGCTGCAGAGGTGAAGTAGAAGAATGGGAAGATCTTGCTTTTGATAATAGGATCTCATGTATCATTAGGTGGCTTTCCAGACACTCAGCGGGAAGTATACATTTAGATGTATACTTGCCTTCAAGAATTCAGGAGTCTTTGGCATCATTTTTCTTTTCTAGTATCAAAGTAGTTATTACAGTTACTGTAAGAATACTCTAATACCTGTATTGTGTTTCTTCGTGGGAATATCTTTCAAAGAAAACAGGAACTTCTCATTTTGCTACCTGTTCTCCTATTCTAGTCTTTCCTCTTTGGTAGGAAAGCCTTCCCCAGCCTTCACACATGATCTATTACAGTGGCTGTATTGTTGTTACTAAGCTGTACATTTTGATGTCCTACAACCTTCATCTCTTGGAAACTTTCACACGAGTGATGCATCAGAAAGTGGATTCTCTTTTAGCTTTATGTTGTACAGAACTGCATCTTCCAGCCACAAGGTGTGATATTTTTTAACACAAAAGCCTTTCCTCTTTGGTGCTAGAATTTAGTGTCTTTTTTTCTTTCCTGGCTCTCAAAGTTGGATTTGCTGTAATGAACCTCAGGACACTGACTCTAGCACACCCGGTTCAGGTCATACAGAGAGAAAATTGGTTTGAGCTCCACAGTTCCAAGGATGTTTTTCCTACCTTTTCGAGAGTTGCACAGAAAATATCTCTTGTGAATGTTTAGTCAGGACCACTGCAAGCACAGGAGCTTCAAATCCGAGGAATCTTAGTCAATATACTGGTAATCTTAGCAGTTCATTTAGGAATGTATCTGTTTCTTTACCTGAGTCAATATATTTTTTAAAATACCACAATATAGATCCCTGAATGTAGTTTCTCTGGTTTTCTTTACGGTTCGTGACCAAAGGTGGTGCTAAAATCAAGAGGCATTTACTGCATCTTCCCCTGCTGTGGCAGCCTAATGAGTCTCAAGGCCAGTTAGAGTCATCTGGCATGCTTTGCTCTTAACAAATCCGCATTTGCTGTTGTTTTCCTCTAGTTATCTTCTAGGGGATTGCAAAAGATGGGTTTTGTTCACTGAGTATTGATGCTAAGCAGACTACCTCCCAGAATGCTCCTCTTTTCCTGTATTTTTGAAGATTGGAATGCCATTTTTCCTTTTTTGGCCTTCTGATACTTTGCTGGGTCTCTGTGAACCTTGGTGACTGTGGCCAGTATTGTCAGTACTTTAGGAGGAGATCTTCAGATTGTTTGGATCTGATGAAATTTGATTTTTTTTTTTTGGAGGAAGTATTGTTCCTTCTGTATTCAGGCCACCTGATCACTCCATTGTTACTGTGCTAGTCATGTTAATGACTGGTCATGTTTCATATTTTTTAACAAAGATGGCTGTGAAAAAGGCAGTTAGATAAAAATTGAAGGGTTGTTTTGGAGAAGACCATTAAAATACTTTTTCCCAGACTGCAAATTAAATCTTCAAAATTTTTAGCTATAGTTACCATATGGACTCCAGAGAAAGGAAGTACCTGAAATTACCAGACCCTAATCCTTAAGGATTTCAAAGATTATAGTTAAATTGACAGTGGGGGAGAGAGCTCAATTTTTAGTATTATGAATGAAATGCAAACAATTTAAAGGCATCCATGTTCCCATCTTGAATTTGTTGGTGTCATATAGGGGTCACTTTGTTAAGCATTAATGAAATGAGTCCCGAGGTGCATGTAACAAGCTGCACACGTACACAGGTTACTGCAGCAGGTCAGCTTCAGAATGCCTGTCCAGACAGTTGTGTGCTGAAATTGATGGATGAACAGGCAGATTTTTAAGTGCTTGCCCTGGGTTTATGATTGTGACAATCCCCTGTGTTGCATCTCTTTCTTCTAGAGAGCATGAAGGTTGGAAGTAGCAAAGTGCTTTTGACTGAGAAAAAAAGGCTGGAAATGCAAATACCTCTTAGGCAGCAAAGACCCCTGATGTTTCCTGGTGTCCATTATGGGCTGGTTCAATATATTGTAATGTACAGGACCTTCAGGAAAGATCTGAGTGACTTGAGAAATTCTTTCCAATTAAGGTAGCCTCAATGTGGATTCATATGTAGAAATTGGTGTCTTTTTTTAAAAAATATTTCCTATTTTCCTGAACTTTAGTATTTTTTACCATTGTTATTGGGCACATACTAAAAAGTTATTTAGTTAGCCAGATCCTTATGAAATCAGCTGGATTTAACAACATATTCTAGCCTTTGGATTAAACCTCTAGTGTCTTCTATTCAGGTTGGAATGGAAGTTTTTCCTAATCAGTCACTTGTTTTTCTTCTAATCACTAAATAGCTAAATAAATAAATAAGTAAACAATAACTACATAATAATGTTTAATCCTCTAGGGAAACTGGCTTATCTTTCAGATAAAGCAGTGGAATAGTTCTTTATGCAAGAATGAAATCATTAGCTTTTGTATCATTTTCAGAGCCGAAGGCAAGTTAGTATACAGGGAGAATATACGTTTCTTGAGTTTTCCCTGGATTTGAGAGATCTCAGGTTTCCACACGGATTTATTAGACTTCCAGTTGTAGAGAGACTTCTTGTAATCTGCCTTGCTTAATGCCTTGTCTCTAGTGGATTTTGACCACTGTTGTAGCTGCACAGAGAGAGCCCCCATTGTAGACAGAAATGAAGGATCTTTGAGGCATGAACGGGTCCTATTCATTTCCATAATGGAGTTCTAACAATAAAATCTGGCAAACATAGATTGTTTTAGCAGGAAACAACCCTTTATTCTGGCATCTTGGCAGGACTTGGGTAGAGTCCCACCATTCTTTCCCCCTCTGGCCCTTGCTTTCAGTGTCTTGACTAAGCCTGTTTCTTCTCTTGAGGGACTTCTGTTTTTATTAACATATTTTTGTACAGTTTAGTGAAAGATGCTAATCTGGCCATCGTGGATGTTTAAGTTTTGTGTGAATTTCTCCAGTGCATATGCTGAGCAAGCATTGTGAGTCAGTCTGCAGCAGATCACCTCTGTCTCTAGACATCAGACTGGGGTCCTGTTTTAATGCTGTTTCATTGGCAGATAGAATTTCCATTTACTAATACAGCAAGTGCTATTCTAGACACTCAACGATTACTTTTTCCATGACACAAGTTGTGGTTTATGCTGCGACTCTAGGGTTAGATGAACAAACATTTTGTGGAATTGACTCAAATTGCAGTAGGATCAGAAGTTGAAGTGAAGAAAACCCCCAAACATTAACTCAGTTAAGTCACCCTAGATCATGTATTTTTTGAGTTTTGCTGTGTTTGTAATCAGTGAATTGAAATTGTTTTCCTTTTGGTTATTTGAGCCCTTGACTAACAGTATCATTCTTGGAGTCCCCAGCTCAGACAAATCACATAGCAGATTTTATAATTTTCTGCCATATCAGGCAAATCTATATATCCACTGGACAGGATTAAATATATATTTTCCTCCAGAGATAGATATCCACCCTGAGAGTGCACTGAATTTCTCACTGCATGGGGGAGGAAATAGATATGTATTTGTATGTATGTATACACACACACAAATAGACAGTGAAATACATATACTTACTTTTTCATTTCCCTCATTCTTGTGCTGAAATGCGATGATTGCTACCGGAAATGAAATGTCTGCTATTACTTTCAGCTTCAAGTTCTTTGAATTATGCTAGGGCCTGCACCTGCTCGTTGGAACTGGCCAAAGCAATAGAGTAGTGAAGTTGACCCAGTTGCTTCAGTGGTGTCTGCACAATAACTGAATGAAGAGTAAGTGTTGTGTGAAGTTTAAAAATAGGGGTTTCCTCAGTTTTCATGGTGTTGCAAGTAGCTCATGTTATAAACTACTACCAGGATGTTATCTTTGTAACAGGCAGATAAAACCCTGCTATGCTTCATTTGTATTTAGATGACACTTTCATAACTGTTCAGACTAGGAATTTCTTTTTGTTTAGACTACCTGTATTGTTTATGGATAAGTGGTTTGAAGCCTTACGGTACAGATTAGAAGGTGAATTAAATGCTTCTTATTGATATTTCAAAGTGTGGTGAGCCCATCTCATTCACTTATGTAGGTGGGTGTCAATATTTACATTCCAGTGCAGAAAGATCCAAGAGTTGGATAGTGCTAAATTTCCATTTTTGAAGCTCAGAGATTCTGGGAGATTCTTCCAATTCCCAGAAGTATTCAGAAACTGAAACGTGATGAAATTTTATACATTCTCCCATTCTGACAGATGGAGCGTGTGTTGTTCTGAATCCCATCATTGTTGTTTCTGATCACATACACTCAGTGACAATCAAATATTGTGTATTGGTCTGCACAGTGTCGTCCTCAGAGTCTGGCTGACCTGTTAATCTCATTTGAAGGTTGTTGGACAGCATTAAAAAAGAAAATGAATTGCAAATATCTTCACAACTTCCTAGTCTCACCATCATCTTTTTCCTTTTGCCAGGTGCATAGTTCTGACTTTGAAATCTGTACGTCATAGCTGTACCTTGGGAAAGATATGGCAGCGTTTCCATGTTAATAAAAGACTCCAGGCTTCCTGATGATCTCACCAAAGATTCACATAGTAACTATTTTTGTCATTTGCTTTCACACTTGTGGATGCTCCAGTATTCCTGTCCTTTGGCAGTGAGGTTGCTAAATGGTCTGTTTTGTCTTTATCCAACAGTCAGGAGCAGTTATTTTCAGGGATTCTCCCTTAATCCTACATCTCATGGGCATTCACTTTTCTGCTTACCGACATTGCTTTTTACACAAAAAAAGCAAAGAAATATGGGAAGGTACAAACTTTTGAAAACAGAACCACATTATGCTATCCTTCCTAAATATAATCTTTTTATAGCCACATCAAAGTTTCTTTCAAAGGTGGTCTTTGACTTCTTCTTGAATTGGGTTATCCATTTGCAAATATTTTTCTTGAAATCACATACTTGCCAAGTGTGGAAAGACTTTACTTAATAGGCATCCATAGGGTGCTTTCCGTTTGCATGGAAGAACAAAACAGTTTCAAACATTTCAAAGCCTCTTTGTTGCTTATGTAAAGGGAATGAGGGGTCCAGCCCTCTGAATTCCTGACCGAATCTCATTTTGCGTCTCTGCTGGCAACAAATTAGCCCATGTAATTTCTGCAGTCGAGTTCACATTCTGCTCTTCATGCACTTCCACAGGAGTGTTTTGTTGGGTATTTTTTTTTAAGATATCTACATTTTAGATCTTTGCAGACTTAAAGCAATGTCAGCACTCTGACTCTTGTTCATCAAGCATTAAGCCAGGTCACAGCAGCCAGAGGTGCTGTCACTCCCTTCAGAGGGACATTTTCACAGTTGACCATGCAAGATTGTAAGTTTCCAATATTCAGAATACTTGCCAGTGCCCAAAGAAAATGGAGTATTACACATCTCTGGGATACTGACAGTAAAAACACTTGGGCTTTTTTTACACTGATATACTCCACAGGGTACATCCAAACTGAGAGTTGGTAATTTGCCTGGCTTCTTGTGGGCCACTTTGAATAATACAGGTAAGTTAGCAAGAAACATCTCTTTAGGACAAGCAAAGCAGTGAGTGTCACACACGAACCAGGGAACTTTCATTTGATGTTTCTGGGCTCAGGGTGTTTAATAAGCAAGTCCCAGTTTGCTGTTACCATTCTCATCTCACTTGGCTACATCCTCTTGTCCTGAGCACAAGGGAACACTTGGGTTTGTCCCCCTCATCCATTGCTCATCTGTTGTTTGTCCTTTCTGTGGAAACAGCCCAGCCTGGTGATTTCAGGACCAGCCTGCACTGATAACAACAGTTTAAATGTAGTCTGTGAGTATTGTCTAGCTCCAGAAAAAGTTTTTTAAATTCTCTAGAAGTCCCTGATACAAATATGATTATTGTGTCTAAAATATTTAAACTCATAGAATTCTCTCCAGCACAGAAAAGGAGGACCAGCTGTAGCATTTTCTTTGTGCATGTGTGCATCATTAGGGAATTTACTGAGATTTCCACATTCTAAGGCCTCTCAACATCCATCAGGTGGTTTTAAAACTTTCCTATTCACCTGAGATGAATTTCATGCTGTGACCACAAGGTGAAAGTTTTGAACAGCTGTGTTAATTTTGGCCCCATGTGAAACGAAGCCAACTTTTCCTTGCTACAGGAAATTGCCAAATAAAATAATGGAGAGGAAATGAGCTACTCTTTGAGTTTCTAGGACAATATTTTGAAGAAACGTAGTAATTCCAAACAAAAAGTATTTTTTAAAAAACATCCCTCTAGATGTAAGTTGATATTCTTTGTTTATATCCCATAGGGCAATCTTAGTAGCAAGCTGACTCCTCACTTGAAGAAAATATATTTAAAAATACAATAAAATCTCTTCCAGCTAGAGGTCAGAGAAAGAGCAAGAGCAATCAGATGGTTTTAAGAGATTTGGATACTACTGTGATCAAAAACATAAAACTTCTCTAATTTCTCCGTGAGGGAAGTATTTAGTTTTGGGGGCATTCTTCAGCCTTCTGTTTTGTTTTGCTTCAAGGTTGTGAACGTTTTGGTGCTTAGAATAGTGTAATATATTAAAATCACAGCAACCTTTCATATCTCAAATAATCTATATTTATAATTTGGAAATATATTACACTTTTCACTGCATTTTGACAGTCCCACATGTATCTTGTAGCAAAATAAGTTCTAATTCTTCACTTGTTGCTATCACATTTATTCTATTGAGCAATGCACATTTCTAAATGTGGGCATGTACCAGTTTACAAATGTTAAATGTTAACTTGTATTTCCCATCTTCCAACAACGTGGAATGGTTTTTCAGAGCTTGTCAGTGTTCAGCTACTATCAGTGAAAAGGCTTCAATTCTAACATTTTTGTTGAATGCAGGTAGAAGGACTTGAATCTTGAAATGCCATGAGATCTAATCTATCTAAATAGAATTCTGATTCCTTTAACATCCTCTTTGGTCATCTCACTTTGGTTTTAATCATGCCTATGTAAGATTATGGGCTCAGAGGGTTAGAACAGACCCTGTTTGGGGTGATCTGGTGTTTCCCATGGCCCAAAATAAAAATTAAGTGCCCTTATTTGTTTGTTTGTTTGTTTGTTTGTTTGTTTGTTTGTTTGTTTATTTATTCATTTAAATGAAGTACCTTTCTAAGCAGTCTTCTGAAATGCTATCTTTTTCTTACTCTTAGAAACTTTTCTTTACATCTGATCTGAATCTTTCTTACTTCATCTTAAGCTTGTTGTTTAACACCTTTTACTTTCACAGTCTTCCTTCCACTGGACTAAAAACATTTCAGGCTTTCCTCTGCAGTCTTTTTTTTCAGGTCACTCATTGGACTTGGTTGAACTTCTGTGGCCTCTTTCTACCACTGTGTGGTGGTTTGAAGGGG
>VWZT01011794.1:0-17154 GCA_013397055.1 Pachycephala philippinensis
ATCTCTGTGGCCAGAGACATAGCCCTTGAGACAAAATGAAAAAAAAATTCAGATAATGTATTTTTACCAAATGAAAATGTTTTAAATCTATTGTTTGCTCTCATTCCATTCAACAGCAGAGTTGCATATACCTGAAAAACAGGTTTGTAAAGGAAAAGCTTCCAGACACTACTTTGTAAGAATGATAACAGGCACCACTATGTTGAAGGCAGAGGTAACAGCCCAATTAAGGATGGTTTTCTTTCCTTGTAGTCACATGCAATTTCAAACCTGCTCCTTTCTTTCTTTTGTCAGATTCATCGTGAATTTTTCCTTCTAGGACAATGTAAGTTATTATTTTATATTTATGTTTCACATGAATCTGTAGTTACTTTGTAGCCATTGTTACTCTTAAATTAGATTCCTTAACCATCGAAAAGGTGAAGGACAGCATGGTCTTGGCTGAAGAGTGTGATGTTAAAAATCAAAAAGCATGGATTGTTTTTTCTATCCACAGCTATTACTTTTTGGCGAACATATTTTATTGTGATTTGACTAGTACCTATTTATTTTATTGGTCAGCATATTAATACCTTTTTTCTTTGGTTCTGCCAAGAAACCCACTCATTCTAATTCTTAAAGACAGCACCTTTCATCTTCCTTTATATCTTATAAGTTATGCGCAGAAAACAAATTGTCAGTGAAAAATCTTACTCACCTTACCATTTTCTTTATTCCCCCTTTCTCTCTTCCTCAGCATAACTAAAACAGTTTATTTAGCAGACATTACAAGACTATCTTTTCTCCTAATTACTCAGGAAAGTACAAGTGGCTCTTTCAGGGCTTTCCTGAAATGCAGTGGATTTCTGTTCCATTTTAGTGGTACATCCATCTTTTGCTTCTAGAGTAGCAGGGAGACGGTAGAAAAGTCTTCCATGGAAGCCACTATGCAGCTTCCTGACCAACAGTTTTTCAAGTCTCTGATCATGAAATCTGACTTCATTAAGGGTAAATACAAACAGCTACAGAGCTGCAATGAAGCCAGCAAAAGTCTCCTCGAGTCTGTGCATCATAATAGATGATGGTAATGGGAGAGCTAACATAAAGTGCTTGTAAATCCACAATATAAAATCAACATATGAAAGGAAAAGACCTGGAAGATTTAAGAGTCTGTAGGAACAAAACCTGATGGCAAGTTTGTTTCATCACTCTCAAAACCTATAGTGAAATTTTAAAAATTGTTCTCATGAGGTGATAGGAAGGTGAAGGTTTAAATGTGTGAAGAGAAAGGAGGAGGTGTTAGGGATGGTGTAAGTTTGCTGGATTGAGTGATTTGGCTCCTGAGAAGCTGTGTTGAGTGATGAGGAAGGGAGAAGGAAAAATGGGGAATTCTATTCTAGCCAATAAAACATTAAGGAGAAGCATTACATGAACAGCTCATTCTCTTGCAGCTTGATTCCTCCCTGCTGAATGTAAGGGCAATAAATACTTCAGGGTTTTCAGGAGAGAATGCACTGAAAATTTTTGTTCCAGGAACCGTTCCATTATTTTATCAGCGATGTTGTGTGCTGCATGTGAACACTTGCCAGGAAGGGTAAAGTGATAAGAAAAGGTTTAATTTACCGATGAAATAATTTCATGGTTAAGGCTTAAAAAAATTCTGGTCTGAGACATTATTTTGAACTAACGCCAGCATGTTTCCTTCTTCATAGTCTGAGAAGAGCCACCTTGTTGCTGTGCTCACATATTTCCAGCTTTTGGGATAGAAACCTGCTCTAACAGGATCTAGGCCAGCCTCTACTAAACCTGATTATGGTGGGCTTTTGCTGTGCTGTTTCTGAACAGCCCGTTCTTATGAGGAGAAGTTCTTCTCTGAAAGGAGATCTAGGGAACTTCCAGGGCATACGGGAGATGGGAATGAAACAAGGCTGAAGTACAATAGGGAAAAAGAAGGTATTTGCTCTATTCTTTATGCTCAGATCTTTCTGAGCAAATACCTGTGCATCCAGAAGAAGTCAAATCAACCATTTGGTCTTGCCTTCTTTCTTCCTCCTTACTTGGATAAAATGTACAACAATGAGCATGACGGAGGCCAGGAAATGGCAGATGTAATAGTGAGTCATGCTTCCTATTCCTTGCAAAAGTGTGGCATAATAGTATCTAAAGGCCTCTGATTGTTGAGTTGAGATCTTCAACATGACTATCTTGCCCTTACGACACTCAAAGTTATCAAGGATGGGTATTCACATGGTCACAATGTTCCTTTCTCAGTGATTCTTCCTGCAGAGGAGTGTGATTAAGCCAGCCTGAACATTTTTCTCAGCATTTACACCCATGAAGCACAATGACAATGGAGCACATGCAGCCTTTATCGGTCTTTATGAGATTTAACCTGTGACTCATCAGATGTGATCCTCACTTTCCAGTCTGCTCCTCTTCCTGAAGGCTTCCTGCTCAGATTTGATTGATCACTGAATGCATTTTCCAGATAGTTTTTTTTTTTTGCTTTTATTTCCCCTCTCCCCTCTCCTTCCTCATGTCTGAAATGAAGTAATGAGGGGGAAGAAATGGACTGGAAAAGAAGCACAAAAGCAGAGATTTGCTGAAGGACTACAGCAAACTCAAGGAGCCTTGAGGTAAGAATGGAGTAACTGGACAACAAAATATCATATGATTTCAGGACATGATGTGACAAGCATTCGTGTGACCTTCAATTATACGTGTTCAAATACTTCTCTGTCTTCAACCATCATTCTTCTGGGACCTCTCTCTGTATCATTTAGCTCACAGTGAAAGATGCTTTGTTCCTTTAGGCATACAGGTGTTTGTCAGATATCCTTCAGACTGTGTTTAGGAGGAGGGGAGGACACATGTTTGCAGCCTGTCCTGGCAAGCGTGGCAGGTCTGTGACTGCCCTCACAGCTGCTCAGTTTCCTCTTCCTCTCGTGTGGTTTTTATACCTCTGTGTCCAGTCCAACTTTCCTCAGCTCACCAATCTTCCTGAACACATGCCCCCTTGGCTCCTTGACTTCCATTGCATTCCAGGAAATGGCTTTTGGTTTGAGAGTTGCTCAAGATGAATATTTATCTTCTTGCAAAAGTTTTATGCTACCATAGTACTTCTCTGAAAATATGGACGAGTGAGGGGATTGGGGAGAAGGCCTAAAGAATACAAGAACAATGTGGTGCCTGAGATCTTTCATGTATACTGTGTATTTCTTAACCAGGAGACATAGTACCTCTTCCTTTTCCTCTTTCTGAATCCTCCATTTAGGCTGAAGGAAATCCCTCTGCAACACAGGGCTGCACACAGTGTGTGAGTCTCAAACCTCCGTGACTAACGAAGATGCAGGGGATGGGAATTCCTGTCTAATCACAACGTGAAATCCACAGCAGCTTTTAAAAAAGCATTCTTCGAGCTAGGCTGATTAGTGCTGCTCTATTGTTCAGTAGTGTCTGAGAAGCAGATTGTAGCTAGAATATTTTAAAATGTGTTACTCTTTCAAACTGTATGGAGTATCCAAAATGTGTTTTGTAAGTGTGTAATTACATATAACACCAAATATGAGATGCATCATATGAGTGTCTCTACACTGGGTCAGTCACATAGGACATTACTTTTCTTTATGTTTCTTTTTTGCTGAAGAAGATGTTATTTTACATACCTTTATAGAGCCTGTAAGTATTAGGTATAATATTTCTTTTTTTAAAAATTAGATTTACAGAAATCTCCTGACATGCATACATCATGTCACATAAATCAATTTTGAATACACATCTTAAGACAAGTTTTGTCCAGATGTAGCTAATGTGGCGTAATTATGACAATTCTTCTGTGTCTTCAGGAAGGAAAAACCACCATTTATTCAAAACTATGGAATTTAATTCCTTTTTCTGAGCACCATGTGTCATTAGTAAACTGAAAATATCCACTGGAAGTGCCTACCTCTGGGCTATGTTGCTGTGTCCCTGTGCTGTCTCTGAACATTGAAAGTGAGCTGGAGTGTTGTTAAGGTTTATACAGAGACAGAATACAGCTGTAAAGACTTTAAATCAATGAAATTTGCAGCCACTTGAGCAAGCTGCATCCCTTCTTTCAGTGGAAGAGAAAAGAAAGCTGAACGTTATCTTGATTAGAAGAACATGAATAGGGAAGATCTGTGGAAAGTCAACAGTAGCTGTTGTCTCCTTTCCTGTGACTTAAATACCTTTAAAACATGTTTATTTGTATCAGATAAAACAGAGTGTTACAGTCCTGCAGCAAAACAGAGAAAACACCCTGGGAACAGCACTTACTTCTGCAGCAACACCATGTATTGTTTGAACCTTTGGCACAAGGAGGCTCCTCTCCCATCCAGGGGAGGTGGAAAAAGCACAACCTAGAATTTTTCGTGCACACAGAAAGCAAGACGGTCTCTTCTTCCTTTGGGTATCTTTCCAAAAGTCTTCTGTTGCATCACCTTTTCCCATTGCAGAATCCTCATAGTGGGGTTGTGTACAGTATGGAACTCAGTCTGCCTCACGTGCCAGCCATTGTACTTGCTTTTTTTCTTTTTTTTTACTTATTTGTTTCATACTCATCTTTCTGTGGCTTTGACATAAATATTTGTAGCCTTTTGGATTTCTTTTCGCTGTAAGCGATTGTTTTTAATCAGTATAAGCTCATGGGAAGTCATCGGTCCAGAAACCAAAATGTACTTTTCCATATGTATGATAGCAAGAGGAACATAGGAATCTGTTCCCACTTCTCAACTAGAAGTCATTTCCTTTGCTCTCTGTACTAATGCTTCTCAGACCGAGGCCAAGAAAGCTGTGTAGATTTTATATCTGCACTGTTGACCCCCCATAAGATAAGTGAATATGGACAGAGATGTTCCATGTTTTATCCTACTGAACAAGGAATAAAGAGGAAACTAGTGACTGTCTTCAGAGTAGCTACACTTCAAAATCACAGAATTATAGAATGCTTGGGGTTGAAAGGGACATTACACATCACCTAGTTGCAGTCCCCCTGCCACAGATAGGAACATTTTCCACTAGATCAGGTTGTTCAAAACCCCATCCAACCTGGCCTTGAACACTTCAGGGGTGGCATATCCACAGCTTCTCCGGGCAATCTGTGCCAGTGCCTAACCACCCTTACAGAAAATAATATCTTTCTTGTATCTGTCTAAACCTACTCTCTTAGAGTTTAAACCCATTCTCCCTTGTCCTATCTCTACGTGTACTTGGAAAAAGCCCCTCCCCAGTTTTCTTGTAGACCCCTTTTAGTCTCTGGAAGGCCACTATAAGATCACTTTGAAGCCTTCTTTTCTTCAGGGTGAACAATCCCCTCACCCTTTCCTCATAGGGAAGGTGTTCTACAAATCATCTTTGTGGCCTGTGGACTCCAACAGATGTTTTGTCCTTCCTGTGCAGAACCCCATCACTTTCATGATGCTGGTTCACTGCTGAGCAGGAGCAGTAGCCTCTGTATGCCATCCATTATCTTTTAAACCAAAGGTTTCCAGGTCCCAGGTGCCACCTCCATGCTCCATACCCACACTGTGGTTTAGACAGTGCTGCCCCAGCTGTGGCTGCCCCATCGTTGATCTGCTGGTAGCAGCATTTTGTTACTGCTTTGTTCACAGTACCAACCACAGAAATTTACAGACAGGGGTATAAATATTGGATCCCCATTTTCACCCCAGAGTAATATACCCCAGGGTATATTGTGGACAGGCGTTGCTTGGGGGAAAGAGGTGATAGTATGGGAATGGAAAACCAGAGGTCACACACGTGCTGCTGAGAGCTTGTCATGGGGCCAGTACTCTGGGCTTTTCTGAAAGGGTCTCGTGGACAGTACTAGCACAGCAAATTAACTTGGGATCCTTTCCCTAAAACTTTTCATCCCTCAGATACATCCTCTTCCAACACATTTTTCGTTACCTCTGTAATATTCCAAGAGAGATAGGATTCATATTGATCACAGCTGTCTGTTTCTTCAAGCTTCCAGAAGCCACACGTTCATCTCCAAAACAACCCATCTGCCATGACATTATCGTGGGGATTTTCAGGGTATTCGTACTGATCTGACTGAGGATGATAAACCCTTTGAAGTGTTGTCTTCCTGCATGAAGGCCCTAAGTTTCTAGTGATGTTCTTGCAACTTGGGTACACAATAGCCACTGTGATGACAGATCTTGAAAGTCTCAGAGATTTGATCTAAAAGGCAGATCTGAATTTTGTCAAATGCACGAGTATCCTCACTGCAGTGATTGAACCATTTAGGCACTTGGAGAAATATCCCTATGACAAGACTGCTCATCCTATGTTGTCTAAAGCATTCCAGTGCACATGGATAAGTAGCTGTTTGAACTCATCCTTACTCATATCTCTTGCTGCAGTTACCTCTGTAGATCATTTAATCTGCTAACTTACAAAAGGAAAAGCTTTTAATGCTTCAAACACTGGTTTGTGGTGCTTTCTCCCCATCTCTCTGAGAAGGGTGATCATTTTGCTGTAGATAATGAGAATGGTACAGTACAGTAAGTGTTAATGTGTAAAACTGTGTAGCTCCATCTGACCTAGATCCCTAGAATCCCTCCCCATGCGTGTGCAAGTGCTCCTCATGCTAATGAGGAAAGCATGCTCCTTGGAGAGGAAATACACACATCATGCTTCACATCTTAAAGTACTCAAGATGGTTTTTTGACACACCAGAGATAAGTAGCAGGAGGCAGAAATACATCCAATACTTGATGAGGTACCATACTACATGATGAGATACCATAATATACACAAATCCATTATCGCTCAGCTGTCTTCCACTACACATGCTGAGACTATCAATAATCACACTTGGTCTGGATTTCTGGGTAATATCCTGAGTTGAATTCAAATACAAGTATAACCTGGCACTAAGACCTTTTTCCTGCATTACAGGAAAAGCAGAGCTAATTCAAAAATGTGTTGGATTCACCGAGAATTTTGAAGTGTGTGTCTGCAACTACTTGCTGCAACTGTTTTGTTTTTTTTTTTTTTTTTAAGTTTTACACCCTTTTTCTTCTCCATTTTTCCAGCTTTTACTTAAAAAAGTACAAAGTAAGAAGGTAATGATTTAGTTTTCTCATATGTATGAGAAAATTGAAACAAAACCCAGCATAAATTGAGTATTACTTTTTTTTTTTAAAGCGGTCTAGCCTTGGTCAAGTGCCTTTGAAAAACAAACCAACAGAAGCTTGATTAGACTCAAAGGTCATGCTAGATCAAGAATAATAGTTAAAGAACTAAAATAAATGTAACAATCCAAAAATATTCTAAATATTTTAATGAAGTCATAGAATTCAAAAGAAAATAAATTATTGACTGGCAGACAGAGCACTTGGAAACTTGCAGCTGGCAAAGAAAAGAAGCAAATGTGTTCTTTGCAGTATTTTAGATTCACAGATTACCCCAATAGTTTAGAAATAGTGCCTGTAATAGGACCTGTAATCCTTGGCCAGTGCCTAGCTAGTACTTTGTTTTTTCACATTGCCAATGAAGCAGGAAGAAAACACCTCAACTGCACTGCAAATTGCTGTGGGGTTTGTACTCATGTTATTATTTTTGTAAGGTTTGACTCCTGATCTACCTGTGTGTGGAAAACTCTTATTCATGCCAGTGAACACAGATGTAAGAAGTATGCTGTATTTCACCAAATTTCTGTATTGAGTAAAATAGAACAAAATTTGGTTATAAGTGGTATGAAATAATCACTGTAAGAAAATCTCTATCTGGATGTATATACTACATTCAAAGAACTACTCATAGTTACCTGGAAATAGACATTATTTGCAAGACAAATGGATAATATTGCAAAGCCCTTTCATGGGCTGAGAGCAAAAATAATAAACCAACCTAAGTACTAAACTGCTCTGAGTTGTAGGCATGACCAGAGAGAGTAAAAGTATGAATAACACAGTCCATCTCAAGCCCCTGCTTTGACATGTCAACAGGACTCAGAATCAGATGACTACATGCCCCCTGTATTGGAAGTGTATTGCAATCCTATTTTATTGTGTGAGCCTCTCTTTCCCACAGTAGAGCTGCATTCAGCAGAGCACAGGATGAGCAGTATTCCATGAGTGAGACTGCTGAGATTTCTTTCCATTTGTTACCCTTCAGTGTAAGATTACGCCTCATTTACTCCACTCTATCTGAAGTTTCCACAGAAGAATCTTCTTTGTTGTTGCCCCTCTGATTCTTACTCTAACAGTATTTGAGCACATCTCCAATAAGAAAAAACTCCTCCTTAGCTCCCAGTTTTGGGCAAAAAAAGTAGTATACACATTTGGCAGAGAAAGAAGAGATTAAGCCACTTTCTTTGTATGATACAAGGAGCAAATGCCAAGGGCTCAAAAAATATCCAGCTCTCTCAGATTGCACTCTAGTGCCCTAATTCAATTAATCTCTTCTGTGCCTGGTGGTTTAAATCACTATTCCTTGTGGTCTTTGCAATGAAAGAGCACTAAGACTAGCAAACATCATTGCAGGACAGTGCTGAGTTCGGCACTCCCTGCTCAGCAAGGAGCTGCCTATGGCACTGTGGAACTCAGTGGGCTCATGAAACAAAAACCCAACAGCAGGGCCAAAATCACTTTGGGATTTAATGCCTGTTTCCCAGAGTCACTGGGACAGACTCAGAGTGGTTATGTTGAATTGTGCAGTGGTAGAGAAAATAAGAAATTCCACTTTGTAGCTCTGTTTCCTGGGTAGATATTGGACAGTAGTCTGGAGAAAGGACAGCAGTGATATGATAGAATTGATTCTATGATTCAACACTGAGATGGTGACAAAATAAATGAAAGTGTCTTGTGGTGCCAGATACTGCCTTCCACAGCCAAAGGACTCTGCTTCCATTAGCCAGTCCTACATGAAGGGAGACAGATGTTTGGAAAATGGAGTTTTACCACTTCTGGTATTTGCTGACTCCTAGCAGTGGGATAGAGCAGCTGCCTCAGCTTTTGCCCCTAATGCTGCTCCATCCTCACAACACTCTAATTGCTCCATATCCACTACAAATTTCATTCAAAGGAAAGAATGGGTAAGCCTTTTCTTCTTGCAGCTAATGCAAATTTTCTACAGGGAAGTATGTTTACTTTCCTGCAGCGTTGTTATGAAGAACTTCTCTGCAATGTCTGACATCCCCCAGTATGACTGATTGCTATCATTTGGCCTTGACAGGCTTGAGAAGTGGGCTGATGTGAAATATGTGAAGTTTGCTCTAGTTTGCCAGCAAGTCTGACCTGCCTATTACGTTTCAAGTGTCTGCCATCCAAATCTTTCAGTTGTGATGTGTTTGAGATTCAGTGGTAAGCCTTTCTAGTAATGCAAAATGCCATCCCTTATTTTCGAAGATTGGATTTTCTAGGGAAAAAATCATTTTGGACTACTACTTGGACCGACAAGAAACAAGCTATTTCAGATGGAAAAATTAAAACAGAAAGGTAAATGGAACTGAAAGAGGTCTCAGAGAAATCTTTGTGTAGCTTTAGGGGCAGGGATTGCATTAAATTCTGACTATAACAAACATGCATTTCATTGCAGCTTCAACTCCAGCTGGGAGCCCAGCTATGCCCATCGTAAAGTAACACAGAGTGAAAAGAAAGTTGTATGGTAAAAACAAAGTATCAGAATGGACGAGGCACTGAAATAAGCTGTTTGGTCCTTTTTTCTCTCTCCCTTTGAATAACTACTTGTAAAATTACTGTAGTACTTGCACACCTCTTGGAGGTGATGGACTCATAAGCTGATTTCATGGAGGGCTGTTTTAGGTGGAGTACAAGGTGATGAAACATTATTTGAGACACTGAAAAGAGTATTTCCTGTCTGCCTTTAGCATAATTCTCAATCATTTTGCTAAAAATGTTTCAGATGGTAACAAGTTTTAGCCAGTACAAGTGGTATAATCAAAAGTGTTTAAATGTACTGTTTTGACCATGGGTAGGCTTCTGGGTTTGGGGTTTTTTTGGTTAATAGTTTATTTGGTTGGTTTTATAGATATCAAAATTTAAGCCACTGAAAGTCAAAATTTAACTTAGCAAAAGTCTTCCTGGGTTATCTGTATAACCCAGAGAAGACTGTCTTCCTTCCAAAGGTCATTCTGAATCTCTAAATTAGATTTTCGTTTGAAACAGGCTTTCAAAAGATATTTGCTGACTACGCAGTGACTGGAGGATAATTCAATATTAGATGTACCTCACCAGGTTTCAGTGCCTGATAAGTACATGTTGACCTGAACTAGTCATATAGGCTCAGTGGGGAGAAATAAACACTTCAGAGCATAAAATGCACATTTCTCACAAAAGACGCACATTTGTCCAGGCAGCCATAAACAGAATTTATAGAGTGGATATTAAGTAAACCGTTCCATTGAAGAAGTCTCAGGTTATATTCCTAATGTTTAAATACCTCTTTATTTTCTGTCCTCTACCTGTCCTTGTATGAAACAGATGTCCTGATTATTCTTAGCATTTAAATCATAATATCTTGGTTTTCAACACAGCTTGAAACAAAGATTATTATCCCCAAAACGTAAGTGTATCATTTGGTCTGCCTTTTACTCTGAAGTGGCAAAACTTTTGTTGAACCAACTTCTTGGGTTCAGGATTTAATTTTTATGTAGGAATGCCAAACCCATAAAGGCCAGAACTGGGGGCAATCTGCCCAATTCAGAAGAGGAATACGAAGCTTGGTTATTTTCATGCCAGGTAAGAAGCTTATCCTCCACATTGTTGGCAGTTCTACTCTAGGCCTCTCTTTTTCCTCTATCTCCCCCTCTCCTTATCTTCTTTCCCCCACCTCTGAAAAAGTTTTGCCAGGTTTGATTTGACTTCCTTCTCCATCAGAAGAGAAATACACTTTACAATCTGGAAAAAAAAGAAGTTTTTTTTTCAGGTCAGTCTGCTTATAAGTATCCTTAGCATCAGCAGAGCAATATAATCAGTTTTGTTTAAGTGGCCAGAAGCCTGTGTTTAAGAAGAGAAAAATACGCATTGCGGCAAGCATTAAATGAAAAAAAAAAAACAAAACAAAACCCCCAGAAATACTTAGGAAATGGAAATTAAACTAGTCTTTCAAAACAACTTATAAAAAATTGTTTCATTTCATTTTCTGGCTTCATTCAGTTTTCTGTTTCTATGTGTTCCAATTGGTTTTTTTTTAAGAGATTTATTATTGAATTCTTTTTTGCTGTAGATACTGCTTTGTGGTAAACAGAATTTGATCCCTCTTTTTCCAATACTTTTGTCAGGCTAAAGAAAATTATTCTAATGCTTTCTGAGTTTTGTTTACTAAGAAGTACACTCACATCTTCCAATATCCTTTCTTTCAAAACATCAGATAATGAAAAATTTTTCCTCTGAATGTTGTTTCCACCTTCATTTTTACTCCTTTTAAATATTACTCTCTCTGCCTTCATTAAAAAGTAGCACTATCTTGGGTTATGATCTGGGAGACTGTCACAGGAAAAATGGCTCCTACACAGATGATTTTGCTGGCCACTGGTTACAAAAGGTTTTTTTTATGGGACTCTAGTTGATAACAGAAAAAGGACTCCAGTGCAGTTCTGTTCTGAGTATCTTAAAGTGGAAAAGCCCTTCTTCATTTATCATGAAGGTTTTCTCCTTGTGCCTGGCCATTCTTCATCTTTAGTCTTGCTGCTCACTGCCTGTTGCATGACCCTCTTAGCACCTTTTCTCCTTCAGATTTCTTGATCTCCAGAAGCAAGGTGCTTCCTGAGCCTGTGTTAGACTTAGATAAATCAGTTGCTTGCTCACTCCAGGCCATTGCTATCTTTACAGGCACCTGAACAATAATGGTAGTATGAGAGCAAAACTGATGCACTTAGAATCATAATCATGGAGTCATTAAGGTCGGAAAAGACCTCTACAATCAAGTACAACCCTTAATGCAGCACCACCCTGTTCACCACTAAATGGTGTCCCCAAGTGTCACATGCACATGCTTTTTTTGAACACTTTCAGGGATGGCACTTCCACCATTGCCCTGGGCAGTTTATTCCAGTGCCTGACCACTCTGTCAGCGAAGGTTTTTTTCTTAATATGTAATCTAAAACTTCCTGTGTACCAGGCTCTCAAACCAGAGGAAAGCCCAGGTGATTTTCAGACAGATGACCTCTGCTCTGTTCCTTGCACTAGACCCTGTGCTAGATATGTTGTGTCTTTGTCTGCACAACACACAGCAGCTAGTTCAGGATGTTTCTGCTCTTTCTGATTCTCCTCTGGGTGTTGATTATGTGCCCAGTCTTGTACAATGCTTAAGAACATATTGTTCTCTCTCAGAAGGTCATTGCATACATGTTGGATATACAATGCAATTCTAGACCTCTAAAGAGCTCTTTCAAAGTGATTTTCTTTCACTTGCTAGTAAAAAAAGGTCAAAAAACCACTGCATTTTTCACTCTGAACCAAATCAAAAGCAGAGTTGGATGCTC
Source organism: Pachycephala philippinensis (assembly GCA_013397055.1). Taxonomy (NCBI): domain Eukaryota; kingdom Metazoa; phylum Chordata; class Aves; order Passeriformes; genus Pachycephala; species Pachycephala philippinensis. The sequence continues at coordinate 12,455 of VWZT01011794.1, forward strand.
AGGAATTTGTTCTGCCAGAGATGATGTTATGCTTAGAGCTCAGGGGTCATTAAATATACCAGTATGCTCTTAGAAAAATAAGGCACAAAGGCTTCAGCATTAGTGTCAGATACTAAGGGTGAGGCATATTTGAATCAGAACCCTGCCATGATTTTTTAGGCCCATCTAATAAGTATCCAGGAACCTCAAGTTTTGTAATCAATTTCTCAATTTTTAACTATTGTCTGCTACATTTTAGAAATTAATTAAATGCTTCCTGTGTGAAACACTTTTTGTGAATAAGGGTAAGTGAAGATAGTGAAGGGCCTGGAGGGGAAGCCGTACAAGGAGCAGCTGAGGTCACTTGGCTTATTCAGCCTGGAGAAGAGGAGACTGAGGGGAGACCTCATGATCATGTGTAACTTCCTCACAAGGGGAAGCACAGGGGCAGGCACTCATCTCTTTCCTCTGGTGACCAGTGACAGGACCTGAGGGAATGGATTGATGTTGTGTTGGGGGAGGTTTAGGTTGGATATCAGGAGAAGGTTTTTCACCCAGAGGGTGGTTGGGCACTGGAAGAAGTTCCCCAGCGAAGTGGTCATGGCACCAAGCCTGGCAGAGTTCAAGGAGCATTTGGACAACACTCGCAGGCACAGGGTGTGATTGGTCTGCAGGGCCAAGAGTTGGACTTCAATGATCCTTTTGGGTTCCTTCTAACTCAGGATATTCTATGATTTTATGGTTCCTCAGGAATGTCTGTTTTCTCCATCACCCTTTCAAGTGACTTTGCAGTGGCCTTCATAACCTGACACTGGCTTGATGAAGTCTTCTCTCACTATCCAACTGCACTTTCACAATCAGCCTACATTTTCCAATTGCGATTGTACTTCCATTTCAGCATTTGAATCCAGCTCCAATGCTTCCCTGACAAATAAATCCCAGAGTGGTTTAGCATCTGTACAAATGACGTATTGCAGACACAGTACACTGAAATATGTAGTAAAAATTCAGATTTTATGTGGTAGTCTAAGATATTTGAGTGAAATCATAAACTGTGCTACCCAAGAGCAGATGTTAATTAATAAGTCTTGTATCATATCTGTTCTTTGCTCTTTATTGTGCTGTTTCAGAAGTGTATTTCCAGACTAGCTCAGTTATCTCCAAGACAGCTTGAGTCTTCTATTGTCTCATCAGTTATGAACACAGTCAAATTCTTACCTTTTGGAGAAGATATTTTGTCTGAGCAGTTCCATGTGTGCTAAAGCATATCCATCTGGCATCACTGAAGAGAACTCAGTGCGATAAATATTACTACAAATTAGCATAGTTTGAAACCTTGGCTCCAAAAGGATTTAATTAACTGTATTTACTGGATGGTCTTGGGATGTGTTTTAAGACTACTCCCTGCAGAGAGATGAAGGTAAACAGACTTTGACACTGCATGTGTATGTTTGTGTGTGTGGACAGGTCTCCTCTGAAACTTTCTCTCATCCAAAATAAGAGTTTTGTTTTCTTGTTCCAAATGGAATATCCAGCAACTTAGTCATTGCCAGTAAAACTTTTGGGTGCTTGAACTCTTCAAAATAAAATGTCAATAGCTGGGGTTTTTTTAACATATGCATCAGGGTAAAAGCGCTCTTGCCAAGGTTTATCAGACATTAAACTTTCACTCAGTGCAGATACAATCTGTTTGCCTGGGAGTTTGAAACAAGAAGGAACATGTATTCCAAGGCATAAACAAAGATCTCATGTTATTATAGTGCTGACCTATCTTTGGTTAAAATACCTTCCAGAACAGCTGTGGATCACTAGGCACATACTTATGGACAGGTATTTGGTTGGCAGATTGATGGAGGTTCTCCTTTTGACAGCAGCAAATATTAGGCATAGGATGAACAGCAGTAGAGAAGCAGCCCGTTTTGTGAGGAAGCGTAAAAGTAGCAGCAGAAGATTGTAAAGGGCAACTGGAACCACTTCTAGATGGCTAGACAGATGGAAATGAATTCAGACAGTTTGGAAAGTAAATTAAATTACAACTCAAGTATGTGCAAAAATTAAGAGACTGATAACAAAAGACGTTAGGAAAACCTAAAAAATAATAATAAAAAAAATTATTCAACAACTGCTCAGCTTTGCTGTGTTAGGTGAAATAAAACTCCAGATGGACCAATACCAAGATATGTAAATATGGGGAGGATACTTTAGATTCATATCTTGTAACTTGCATTGTATACTAGTAGACTGATCCACCTGCAAAATATCACATATTCATAGTCGTGTTTTCTGGAAGACAGAAAGAATATTCGTTCGCAGAATGAGACTGGGTCAGGTCCTCAGCTGATGCAAATTGCCATAGTTACTTTGATTTCAGTGGAGTTATGCCAGTTAATTCTGGACTAAATCCTCAACTGGAGATTTTACTTGTAAAGGTTTCAAATGTTCCTTGTAATACCTTCTGTGCGGGAGAAATTCTCTCTTCCACTTTTCCTCCATATTTCTGATTTGTTTCTATAAATTACTCAGCCTCTTTTTTCAGCGATTAATGCCTTCTTCTGAATTAATTAAATTAGAATAAATATTTTCCAGGAAGACATAACAGCAATGTATCACTTGGATTCATTTGCAAGGCACAGCAATCCTAGTCAAAATGATGTTTCAGTTATTAATTTTTGGAATCTACAGTTACATTGGTATTTGTCTTTTATTTGTTGGAATCTGGAATTGACTTTCAATATAATTTTAGCTTTTTTATAAGACTCTTGACTTGACTCAGTACTGTACATGTGAGATTTGGTGTCAATGTAATATTCTTGTATGCATATATATATACATATATATGGTCAGTTTTCTTTTAGGTTTATGTATATAAAAGGAGATAATTTTAATACATAATATCACGTGTTTGTAAGATATAATACATTGTGAAATTAGGAATGATAAGGCAAACCCCAAAATATTGCTCAAGGTCTTAAGAAACATACAGTTCCTAATTCAGAGATTTTCTATGTTATCCTTGGAAAGTGCTCACTCTCTTTGTGTCAGTTCCCCTTTACTTGTTGTGGTTTAACCCCAGCTGCAGCCAAGTCCCACATAGCCACTCACTCCCTCCCCCACCAGCAGGATCAGAGATAGAATCAGAAGGGTATAAAAGCCAGAAAACTTACGGATTGTGATACGGACACTTTAATAAAGGAAGCAAAAGCCGCACGTGCAAGCAAAACAAGGAATTAAGTCCCCTCTTCCCAGGGGCAGGCAGGTGCTCAGCCATCTCCAGGAGAGCAGGGCCCCATCACGTGTAAAAGTGACTTGGGAAGACAAACACTATTACTCCAAATGTGTCACTCCATTTTTCCTTCTTCCCCTCCCCTTATGTGCTGACCACGACATCATATGGTCTGGAATATCCCTTTGGTCAGTTGGGGTCACCTGTCCCAGCTGTGTCTCCTCCCAACCTCCCACGCACCCTCAGCCCCCTGACCTGCATGGCAGTATAAAAAGCAGAAAAGGCCTTGGCTCTGTGTAAGCCCTGCTCAGCAATAACAAAAACATCTCTGTATCATCAGCCCGATGTCCAGGAGAAATCTGAAACACGGCCTCATACCAGCCCCAGTGAAGAAAATTAACTCTACCCCAGCCAAAACCTGCGCATACTTCTGTTTAATGAGAGGTATTCTCTTTCCTTATGTAGCTAGTGAGGATAAAGCTGCTGGTACCTGATGTACTGCCTTGACATGTTCGGGTGGAATCAGATTCATCCCACCCAACCTTGCCTTTGGTGCTGTAGTCTTTAGTCTACCTTCCTAGACAAAGGAGGAAAAACTACTTCCAGAAGGTGCTTGTTCATATCCATTTTATATTCCTCTCTTATGCCAAGGTGAATCGATCCCTGGGATGTCCAGTTTATTCTCTTTGGACTAGAAGGAGCTTAGATTTCTAATCTTGAAATTACTGAAATTAGAGGACATAATCACACATATGGTCTGATTATTAGTTACATATACAGCCAAATAAACTGGCTTGAGAAGACTGAGATTTATAAATTGCAATATGCCTAAACCTACTCACATAATCACTAATATTCATTGCTGGCTGGGAATTTCCCAACAGTTCATAGCAGGAGTGTCTGAAGGAGGAATTTGAGGCGGGAACAGATGACTTCAATATATTCGGGTCAATCTTTAGGGAATATTTTGCAAAAGATCAATCATCAACTATTTCTTTATTATAGCCTCCCAGGTATTAGACAAACCATGCGTCAGTGCTTCTGAATTTGAAGGAGGGCAAAATATTCATGGCTGGAAGCAAATCTATGTATGTATTGATAGGCATCGAGCAGATATAAAATTAAATTTAGCCTGGTTTATGCTGATTATGGAACCATTACAGATCTGTGTGAAGGCTTGAATGATGTGTCACCCTTAAGACCTATAAAATTGCCTGTTCCATGGGTGACCCATTAAAGTGATCTCTTATGCCCAGAGGGGTTCAGGGTTTTTTTAACTTTTTCAATGCTTAGGTTATTGGGCAGGCCATAAACTCAAGACCTCTGCCTGGAAGGCAGAAGCTCTCTGTTTGACCTGTGATTGCTCTGTTTATGCCAAAGGAGGTTGCAGGAACAACATACAAATAAGTTAGACCTCTGTCAGTAGGACACATTTGCTTGACCTCAACTTCCTTTACTATTTCTGGAGCTTATAGTTTATATATTATTATTTATATAT
>VWZT01011795.1:0-21765 GCA_013397055.1 Pachycephala philippinensis
GGATATAGGGAATGGGGATAATAATATCGGGAATGGGATGTAGGGAATGGGGATATAGGGAACGGGATATGGGGAATGGGATACAGGGAATGGGGGTAATAATATCAGGAATGGAATATAGGGAATGGGGGTAATAATATCGAGAATGGGATATAGGGAATGGGAATAATAATATCGAGAATGGGATATAGGGAATGGGAATAATAATATCGGGAATGGGATATAGGGAATGGGGGTAATAATATCGAGAATGGGATATAGGGAATGGGAATAATAATATCGGGAATGGGATATAGGGAAGGGGATATAGGGAATGGGGATAACAATACAGGGAATGGGGATAACAATATCGGGAATGGGATAGGGAATGGGGATATAGGGAATGGGAGGTATGGGATGGAGGCCTTAGGGGTTGGGGGACACAGGGACAAAACCGGTTCTTTCATAGTCATGGAATTGTCCAGGTTGGAAAAGTCCTCTGAGCCCACCGAGTCCAACCCTTTCCCCAGCACTGCCAGGATATCCATTTATCCATCCAGCTCATTCCTTGGAGCGAGCCGGGCTGCAGCCAGTGCTCCAGAGCCGGATTTGCACCCTGGGACCGCGGCGTTCCTGCTGCTCCCGGAGCAGCCACTGGGACTGGGACACGCACCTGTCACCAACACCTGCCCCCGTGACCGGCCTCTGCCCTGGGGCCACTGCCCACACCCAGAGCCCAGCACCCCAAATCCAACCTGGCTCCCTCCTGAGCCACAGCTGCCCCCGACCCCACAAAAGGATCCTCACACCAGGACGTGTTTCTGCATTTATTTTTTATTAACCATTTATTTGTCTGTAATCATTTTACTCTCACATTACAATCGTGTGGGGGTTTTTATATATTTTTTAAACTTTATTTTTGTAAAATAAATAGAGATAAGTGAACTTTTAAGGTAGGATGCTCTCCAGATCCTTGGTTAAACTCTGTGATTCCATGATTGAATCTCTGCATCAGACCTGTGGAAGCACAGCCCACACATGCTCAGGTAAAAGCCCAACAGCCCCAATTCCTTAAAATCCCACATCCTGGACGTGGGGCTGCACCAGAGCCTGGCGGGAGCAGCCGGGCAGGAGCAGCGGGAGGACATACCTTCCCCTCTCGCCAGGTATGTCCTGTTCCTTTCACAAATACACTGATACGAGTTAAAAATCTATTGTTTTTGAAGCTGTGAATGTTAACGGGTTACGTGAGATCCCAAACTCTGGCTCCACCCCCGCGGACAGCCTGGGAGTGGGTCGGGAAGAGGCACAGCTCTGTTAGACCATAATTAACTTTGGGTAACTTAGAAGTGGATTTTTAGGTAGTTTTTAAGTTTAAAGCCTTTGATTCATTATCCTGTGATGTGGCCCTCGGCCTGCCTGACTGGGACGGTGCTCGGGGGGACCCGATGTCGGCTCCGCCACCATGGTTTGGGGACCCTCTCCCAAGCCAGAGTCCCGACATGCCTGTGGCACCTTGGGATGGCCACGGGGCCCCTCCCCGTCGTGGCCCAGGTGCTTGAGCACACACGGACACGGTGACGAGGGGCAGCAGCAGCGGTGACGGGCCGGACACTCCACGGGCGCGGGGCCGAGGCGCAGCCGCCGTCAGCGCAGGGACAGAAGGGTCCCGACCCCTTCCCTCACCATATTCCCTTCAGCACGGCTGGCAGTTTGCTGGGAGCCTGCAGATCCCGTGGGACTGGCTGGAAGAATCACTGGGAATTCCAGGCCCCGCAGTGAGTCCTGCACAGAGCAAGTTCTGCCCCCGGCTGCACCTCCGGGAGGGAACCTGTCCTTGGGCTGTGCTCTCCCTTCCCACATCCATCTCCAGACCCAGCACGGGTCTCGAGGGACAAAACATTCATTATTCCGATGTGGAAGGTGCGGAAGACGGAGCAGGCTTTGCCTGGACAGCTGGGACGAGGGCACTTTGCTCAGAGCAGTGACCTGCTGCCTTCCTCCTCCTCGGTGATTCCATGCCCGGCTGCTTCCATGCCTGCTTCCAAAGGGGCAGATGAGCCACAGCCGTGGCACACGGCATCTGCAGCTCCAAGTGCCCAAACCCTGACCCTCACCTCGGTGCACAGCAGCCGTGGGGAGCACACAGAGCCCAGGGTGGGCCCCGGAGCCTCCCTTGCTGAGCAGAGCTCCCAGGGCCCAGACGTGGGTGTGGAGTTCCCTGTGGCACAGGGACAGTGGCAGCGGGAGGAGCAGTGCCTGAGGTGCCCCCAGCTCCCCACCAGCACCGTGGGCTTGGCTGGAATGTGGTGACACCAGTGACTTGCTCCAGGCTTGTTGGGATGTTGGAGATCTTCGTTCTCTTTCTTCCCCCGTCTTCCTCACGTGCAGCTTTACGGAGTGGGAGATCCTGCCCTGTTCTTGTCATCTCCCTGAGCCCCTTCCCGCAGGATCCCTGCCTGCCCAGGCCACCAGGTCCCCGTCTGTCCTTGCTTCCAGTGGAGAGGACGCTGCAGGGAGGGAGGAGGAGGTTCATGCAGAGGAGACGCTTCCCTGCCTCCCCAGCCCTGCTCAGCAGAGCAGGAGCAGGTACATCCCATGCTCAGGTCATGCTGCCCTGTCCCAGGAATTGGGTTTGGCACAGGGTTGGCAGCAGCTGGAGGGTCCCGTGGAGCTGTAGGTGAGTCCTGACAGTCCTTGAAGAACCCACACTCCACCAAAACAAGGAACAAAGACTAAAACAAGACCCTTCTCAAGGGTGTTGCCTCATCCAAGTCCTTCCAAGCTCAGGAGCCGTGTTTCTGACAGAGAAGCCAACCACTGGAAACAAAAATAAATGTTCCTTTTCTGTAGCTTTTAGAGGATATAGCTGGAAAACAAAACAAAACAAAACCAGGAGATTGTCTCTTCCCCTTGTCAAACCCATCAGTAGCTAAGTCAGAAGAACAAATGTTCAAGTTATGGGGTGCAGCAGCAGCCAACACGAAACATTCAAGTCGATGATTTCTCTATGTACAGGGAGGCCCTGCCCTGGAGCCGCTCCGGCCGCATCGGGCGCCGTCATCTGATCCTCTTCTCCACCGAGTACACCGAGATGTAGAAGTCATTGCTGCCGACGGCCAGGTGGGGCTGCGGGAGAGCACAGGGACAAACAGGCACAGTCACAGCGTCACCCCGGCTAGAAAAGCCCTCAGAGACCACTGAGAACAACCTGTGACCGACCCCCACCCTGTCAGTCCAGTTGTTCCTCGGACACCTCCAGGGATGGGGACTCCAAACCTCCCTGGGCAGTTCCAAGGCCTGACCACCCTTTCCATGGAGAAATTCCTGCTGGTGTCCAACCTGAGCCTCCCCTGGCCCAGCCTGAGGCCGTTCCCTCTCCTCCTGTCCCTGTTCCCTGGGAGCAGAGCACAATCCCCCCCGCGGCTGCCCCCTCCTGTCAGGGAGCTGTGCAGAGCCACAAGGGGCCCCCTGAGCCTCCTTTTCTCCAGGCTGAGCCCCTTTCCCAGCTCCCTCAGCCTCTCCTGGGGCTCCAGCCCCTTCCCAGCTCCCTCAGCCTCTCCTGGGGCTCCAGACCCTTTCCCAGCTCCCTCAGCCTCTCCTGGGGCTCCAGACCCTTTCCCAGCTCCCTCAGCCGCTGCTCCTGTGACCGACTCCAGGTGCAGGTGTGGAGCAGTGACAGGCACAGGTAACAGTGACATTCCAGCAGGGACACCCAGCTGCTCCACAGCTCTGCAGGAGTTATGGGCCCATTTCAGCCACAGGGAAAAATTATGGGCACTATCAGTTGCCAACTGCCAACATAATTTCTCTAAATGACTGCAAATCTGCTCGTTAGGAGCTGATGCCTGGGCTGAAAATGAGCATTTCCTGCCGTGAGGGGACCTGGCCTGGCCGGACAGGGCTTTGCTTTGCTTGTTGAAAGAGCAAACTGCTCTTCCCATTACATATTAAATATTTGTGAGCTGATCTGCAGGTTTCTAAAATAACTCTTGTCACTCCCTCCTGTTTTCCCACCCATTCATTGTTTTCTCAGGTTTTCCAACTCCTCCATTTGTTCTCCTCCCTGGGTGAGCAAGTCCACCAGGCAGATGGGACCTTCCTCCTCCCCGAGCAGCAACCAGATTCTCTCTGTAACTACTGCAGAGCCCCTCAGCTGTGACAGACTCCAAAATCTCCTTTTGTTCTGCCTCATTCCAGCCTTTATCAGCTCAATCCTTTAATTTCTGCAGCTTTCTCATTTTCCTGACGTGCGGTTTTCCCTGCACAGCACCAGCCTTACGTAAGGTGGTGTGAGTGCAGCCCCAGTGAGACAGGGCTGCAGAGCCCAGGCAGGGAGTCAGTGAACACAGGGAATTTGGGAGGGTGAGCCTGCACTTCTGCCCGTCACCTTGGACAATTCCTGTGGCCAAGGAGTCCGAGCCGAGCCAGGCTGCAGAGCCGGGATGAGAACTGCACCTCTGCTGGAAAGGCTCAGGTGTTGGAATCCTATGCAGCTGCAGGTGTCCCTCATGGACCAGCAGCACCAGTGGCACCACCAGTGTGGTTGTCTGGGACAGCCCAGAGGACTGGGAGCACTGGGGGCTGGGAGTCAGCTCAGAGCACCAGGCTGGGGCAGCTCCCCTTCCCACTGAGGGCACCCCCTCTTCCCACAGGGACACTGGGACATGCCAACCCCAAAGGCCAGCAGGGATACAGACCCAGTGAGGATGGAAGGCCAGGCAGCTGATGGCTCCCACTCTTTGTCCCATGAACCCATCGTAGTATTTGATGTTGTTGATCAGCTCCCCGTTCCCATTGTAGATCGCAGTGAACTGGTTCATGGAGCCACTGGAAGGGAAAGGGCAGAACACAGAGTCACTGGGAACGCTGGGAGGGGACAGCACTGCTGCTGCAGCCCCTGGCTGAGCTGAGTGCCACACCAGGGTGCAGCTACTTCCCTAAGTGGAGAGCATCAACTGATGGCCAGAACCACAGTGACCCGTGGTCACCTGGGACAGGAAAACATGGAGAGCTGATGCCCAAACACACCCAGCGCATCCCCAACAGGCTCCAGGCCACGGGGCTGACGAGCAGCTGCTGGTCCCCACTCAGAGCCCAGAAATACAGACACTGAACAGGGACCCAGCATCTGTGTTCAGCTGCACACCATCACCCCACATTGCAGGGCAGGGGCTTCACTGATGGGTTAAAAAAGGGATAAACAGCAGCAAACACGGGAAAGAAGCTGCACTGTTGTGGTGAGGTTAAAAACAGTAAAGTTAACACCACCCATGAATGATGTCTGTAGAGACAAATCATCCTCTCCAGGGATCATGGAATCATGGAATGGTTGGGGTTGAGAGAGACCTTAAAGCCCACCTTGTTCCACCCCCTGCCATGGGCAGAGACACCTTCCACTGTCCCAGGTGGCTCCAAGCCCCATCCAGCCTGGCCTTGGACACTTCCAGGGATCCAGGGGCAGCCACAGCTTCTCTGGGCACCCTGTGCCAGGGCCTCCCCACCCGCACAGGGAAGAACTGCTTCCCAATATCCCATCTAACCCTGCCCCTGGCAGTGGGAAGCCACTCCCCATGTCCTGGCACTCCAGGCCCTGCTGCATCCCTCTGATCACCCCGGTGCCTCCTCTGGACTCACTCCAGGAGCTTCCCGTGCTGGGGCTGCAGGAATGGCAGCAGCACTTACCACGCAAAGAGGTTGGCCTGGGGGTGGATGTCGAGGGCCGTGAGCCCCTTTACAATCTGCAGCACCTTCATGGACTCGGGCATGCGGGGGTCGAAGAACCGCACGTCGCCGTTGACGCTGCCAACACAGAGCCACAGGGTCAGGCTGTGCCCAGCCCCATCCCAAACCTGGGAAGTGGAGCCACAGGGCTGTCCATGAACCAACCACCTCCACGGGGCCTCAGGACAGGGAACACATATGGCCAAGTTCCCACTGGTGCCATAATTTGGTCCCACCCACAGCACGTTCTGTGCTGAAACAGCAGCTCGGGAGGGATCCCACATTGCTGATCCCACATTGCTGATCCCTCGCTGCCTCTGTTGCTCCCAGCCCAACGCCGAGTGTGTCCTCCCTGTCCTGTCACACTCAACACACCCAGCTCCATGTCAGCCCCGAATTCCTGGGCTTTGCACAGCAGGAAACTGCCTTAGAAACCTCCAAGCAGAGGGGATGTGCTGGTGCCATCCTTTACTCCAAGTGTCTGCACACCAGGATCTCACTATGTCCTAACATTTGTTTTCCTTGGATTTTGCTGTCAGTGGAAGCAGAGTGAACTGGGAGGAACTGGAAGTGAGGTGGCTCAACTCCATAGCCTGAGCTCCTCTGGGAAGAGCCCAGACCTGCCTTTTGAAGCCCAACATTCCCTCACAGCTCTGCAGCCCTGGGAGCAGCTCCCAGGCTGGAAGGGCTCTGAGGAGAGGGGACAACCAGCCCTCAGCCCTGGGCAGAGGGACCTAACCCCGGAGCTGCTGGAGAAGCTTACAGAGAGGAAGATTAAAAACTCCAATATGGGAGCTCGACAAATCTGGTGGCTGCATCACATAATCCCCTTTCTGAAAATCTTAATACATTTTTGCTGTCCCATCCCCCGCCTCAGGAATGCTCTGAACCCCAGAAAATTATGTTTTGTTTCCGTTTTCTAATCAAGAAGAAGAGGCTCTTTGTGTGTGCAAACAGTGGCTGTGTGACAATAAATTCTGTTCTGCTGTCCCGTAACGGCCAAATCAGTACCTGCTGCTCTGCGTGCAGTATTTACCAGGCAGCAGGAATGGATTTAGGGAATTGCACAGGAATCCTGCCCAGGAACATGCCCAACAGAGGCACCATCCACCTTCCTCCTCTTGTTCTCTCCCAAATGACCCCACGGAGACGTTGGCAGTAAAGCCCCACCACCACAAGATATTCTGTACCCAGCTCCTGCTTCCCTCCCCTCCTCCTCACACACCTTGTGACTCCAGCACCTTGTTCGCTCCCAAACCACACCAAAGGCCTTCCAAGGAAAGCTCCACATCCCTTCTTGCCTCCTCTCCACCGAGTTTGGAGCAGGAGTTAATTACTGAAGCGAATGTCAAACTCAAGAGCTTTACCCTCTCAGCTGCTGGAATACCAGGGACAGAATTTAAAGGGAAAACCAAACTGTGTGTATGGGCAAACAGCTCAGGAGTGCAATCCCGTGTACCTGACGCTCATGATGTTGCCCTCGGGGTGCTTCTGCAGGTAGGCCTTCACCACCCAGGCCGTGTGCTCCCGGTAGGTCATGACTCGGCTGGGGACAAAGGGACACATGTGAGGTGAGGAGGACGAGAGGCCCCCCGAGCCCGGGAAGGACGGGAGTTACCATTCACTGAGGGCCATCCTCCTGTCGAACACGCGGATGGAGCCGTCCCCCAGCCCTGCCACAATCAGGGAGCGGTGGGAGTCACAGGACAGGCTGGTGACACAGCTGTCAGCTCCCGTGGGAATGTCCTGCCGAGAGAGCACACAGACACCACGGCGTGGCTTTGGGGCACTTCGCTTAGGGCCCTAAAACAAGGTTCTGCCCCACTCCTCATCCTCATCCTCATCCCCATCCTCACACCGAGCAGGGTGAGGCAGCTCTGGTGCCCCTGAGCCCCATCAGTGACCTGCGCAGCCCCAGAGAAGCCAGGCAGTGCTGTGTCCCCTCCTGTCCCTGCTGTGGCACGTGTGACAGGGACATCCAGCAGATCTCATTAGAGACACCAGACACGGCGTGTGTTGGGAGTGACATGAAAAGAGGCAGCTGGAGCTGCAGGGATAGCTGTGTTGGGAACAGCCGGGCACCCACGCTGCCACTTCCCCATTTTTACTTCTGGAGGCAAAAGAATTGCTCAGAATAATCCCTGTGCCTGTTGGGAGGAAAAACACTTTCAATTAAAACCAGCAAAAAAAGCTGAGCAGCACTGCAAAAGCAGGAATGACAATCCCAGAATCACGGAATGGTTTGGGCTGGGAGGGACCTTAAAGCTCCTCTCATTCCACCCCCTGCCATGGGAACACCTTCCACAGCCCAAGCCCGTGTGCAGGAGCCCCGCTGGAGCTGCAGGAGCTCATTGCACACTTCAGTGCTGTTTGTGCCTCTGTGCAGATTCACCTCTGGAGCCGCTGGAACAGCGGGGAGAGGCACCAGGCCCGGGGCTGCTCCAGCCTCTGCCCACCCCCAGCTCCTCCTTTGAAGCAGCAACACTCAGCAGAAGTGCAAATGAAGCACTTGTTCCTCCAGCTCCAGCCCGAGTGCTTCCAGAGGTGTGAGTTTTTGTAGTTCAAAGAGGGAAGCACCTTTATCCGCCTCGATTATTCCTGCTCTTTGTGCTGATTCTCACTTTCCCAGTTACTGAGTCAGGAAGTTCCAATCACTTGAATTTCAACACCCAATCTTTGCAATTAAAAAAAGAAACAACATGTTTTTAGATACTTTCGGTGCAATCATTAATCATCATCATTTAAAAGATTTTTGCCTCCTGAATTTTGCCGCTCCCTAATTTGCATAGAAAAAATAATATGTGAAAGTAATTAAGATGAACAGAGGCTTAATTATCCTGCATCGCAGGGTCAAAGTGTCGCAATTAATGTTCATCCAAGGGTAATTAATTTCGAGAAGCTTTGAAAACTCCACTTCCTTTTTATTCCAGCATGGTGCCTCCATTCTCACCGACCAGCTGCTTCTCCTTGGAATTTCTGAGCAAATCCCGTGTGATTGTGGCTGACACGAACTCTGGCAGGGCCTTTCCCTGCTACACGGCACAGAAAGCTGCGTGTGCTTTCACAGACTTTTACACTATTTCAGTTACATGTTCATGTGAAATCCAACTGCACCCCAGTGCCCGCCTCTGCACCCCAGTGCCCGCCTCTGCACCCCAGTGCCTGCTTCACCTTCCCCAAGCACTGCTGCCCACCCAGAACGGCACAGCAGCTTCCAGGAGAGCCCTGACACGCTCCCTGAGCATCTGCGTGGTTTTGCTGATCTTGGAACGTGACGCTGGGACAAGGAAGCAGGGCAGCAGGAGCTCCAGGACCTGGCAGCTCCTCACAGAGCAGTCTCAGGTGCCTTGGGGCACTGGGCCCATGGGAGGTGCTCCGGGAGGGAGAAGGGGCTGGGGACAAGCAGCCAGGTGTTACCTGTACTTTCATTTCCCGATCCGTGTCCCAGATCCGGATTATCCTCACGTCTCCCGAGGTCATCAGGAGCCCAGTTTCTTGTTCCCAGTCCACCACCATCCCTGCTCCTGAGACACAACAAGGCAGGGGTGCAAATCAGTGCCAGCACGGGCAGAGCTGCACTCCTTGGAGCATCAGCTCTCCTGACCTCGTGTTCCAGACACTGTCACTGTCAGAGGAAATGTAAATTGCACACACAGACACCCCACACATCCTCCAGGCAGGATTGAATCAGCTGCTCCTGGACTGGAGTCCAAGCTGCCTTTGTCCCCTGGTCTGAGTGAGTGTTGAGAGGAGCCAAGCGCAGCCGGTCCCTGGCGGAGGGGAGCACAACCTCCAGGACCTGCCGGGGCTGCCAGGGGTCAGCGCAGTGCCCAGCACTTCAGGAGAATATTAAACGCTGATTGAAGAGACTCAGCTGGTGCCACCTCACACCTGAGAGCTCCTGGACTGATTCCTCGCTCTATCAGAAAGATGTGGGAGATGTTCCTGAACAGTGCTGCGATAGAGCGACTTTAACAGCTGGTGGGAGCACAAACCAGTTTGCTGCACTGACTGGTGAGGAGGGGAACACCCTGCAGTGACAACAGCTCAAACACCCTCACAAAGAGCTTTTGATCCTCATCCCTGAGGGCACAGATCAATCTCCAGGGCAAGTTCAGCCCATCCATGCTGCATTAAAAACACAAACAAAAAACCCCGGGAGCACCACAGGAGGGAACCAGAGAAGAACTCCAGGCTTGGTGTCTGTTTCCAGCCCCTCGGGCAGGGCAGAGGCAGCAGCAGCATCCTTGCCTCTCCTTGCAGAATTCCTGCCTCTCAGAGCAGCATCCCTGCCTCCCAGAGCAGTTGTCCACCCTCTCCTCCGTGCCAAAGCGAGTCTCTGGTGCTGAGCAGTGTTTCATAACCACACAGAACTGGAGTCAGAACCCTCTGCAATGCATCAGGACTGCAGCTCCTGCCCCGAGCACTCACAGTGCCTTCAGCACCGTGCCTGTCTCCACTCCACAGCGTGCTTGTCCATAAGGTAAAAACGTGCATTTATCTGGATTTACTGCCAGGAATTATCCCCAGCAGGAAATTTAAGCCTGCCCCGATGTGCTCCTTTGTCACCAAAGGGCCACAAGTACCTTGTACCAGAACATCCACCGTTACAGAGCACAAAGGAAGCAGCAGACACATCCTATGAACACCGAATTCTCCTCCAGCATGATGGAATGACCTTGCTTTGCACAGCTCCAGAGAAAACATTCTGCCCCTTCCTAAGCATCACATCCGAGCCGATTCCTGATCTTGCCACATCCATGGAGGAGGTCGCTGACTTTTATTGACAGTCCCTCACCTCACCACAGGAAATTTGGGACTCTGGGGTGATCTGGGAGCTCGGATCTTTATCTTTAGTCAAATGGATTGCTCCTTCAGATTGCCTGGCAGCTCGCAGGGCTGGAGAGCCGAGGCAAACACGCAGGCAGTGATGGAGATGATAAACACCACTCAGGTGTTTGCATTTGTCATCTGTTTACGGCCCATGTGACAGGACAGACCTGGCAGCTGAGATGGATCTGGCCATTACCACCCCTGATGGAGCTCAGCAGGCAAAGAGCTCCGAGGCAGATCCAAGGCTCCCGATTTCCCAGGAACATTCCCCAGTTTGAAGACAAGATTTGTCTGATCAGCGCCAAGTCCCGTCCATCTGCGGTTCCGGGGGCTGTTCTGTGCAGGGGGACGGGGAAGGTGAGTTTGGGGGCAGAGTTGGCATTTTTAGTGCCTCTCTTGGTGTGCCTGTCAGGAGTCTGTCATTGAGGGTATTCAGCAATGCAATCCAGAAGGGCAGGGAAAGTCTCACTGAGGGGAGAGGCTCCAGAGGGATCACGCAGAGATTCCCATGAGAGACAAGCAGATGGAAAGGACAAAGGCTCACCCCAAACCAGGCTGGAGAGAAAGGAGGGAGATGATCATGGAATCCTGGAATGGTTTGGGTTGGAAGGGACCTTAAAGCTCATCTCATTCCACCCCTGCCGCGGGCAGCGACACCTCCCACTACCCCAACCTGGCCTTGGACACTTCCAGGGATGATGCTGGCTATGGTGTGGCTCGAGATCTTGCAGCTCCTGCCTTTCTTATTAGAACTTAAATAGTCCAGCTCAGTGGTAACTGCTGCTCCCTGGAAGAGGGAAGAGCAGGATTTGGATCATCCCAAAGCAAGGATCTGCCTGGAGATGGTGTGTCCTGGCTGCAGAAGTGCCTGTGCTGAGGCCTGGGCTGGGGGTCTGCTCCTGCTGCACCCGAGTCATGCCCTGACCAAAAAAGGGGATGCAACTGGGAACGCTGAACCAGAACTCCAACCTGTGTGAAGAGAAGAAAAGCCCTTGTACATAAATGTCAGCCACTTGGAAGTGTGTAAGGGGAAGCAAAGCTTCCTCTGACTGCGAAATGTTCCATCCAGAGCTGGCACTCACAGTATGGAACGAGACAGAAATAGCTGAACTATTTCTATGTACAAGCAAAGGTTTGCATGGCAGAGATGATACAGGATTGGCTCATGTTTCCATGCTCAATTCATAGTATTTTGGGATGAGGAGTGAACATGGGATTGAATACTAATGATCATTTCCTTTTTAATTAACAGAGGTCCTACTCCAGGATGTTACAACTGAGCCTGCAGCCCACCCACCGGGCCTTGGCTCCTGGGCTTGGCACCTGAGCTGCTCCTCGGCCCCTCCTGCCCACAGGTGCTGCTCTGAGCACCTGCACAGCCCCGGAGCTGGCTCTGACCTGTCACCCTCACACCTCCCCACAGGACCAAACGGGGACAGTGCTGTCACTGACACAGGTGGCACAGGCCACTGGTGGAATCCTGGTGCTCCCAGAATCCATGAGCTGCAGAAACCAGCCCTGCACTGCTGCAATGCATCAGGAGCTACGAGCACAATTTTCCCCATAGGAATATTATGTTCTTAGATAATGAGCAACAAATCTTCCACAGCTCAGGGAAAGGAATTTTTAAATGTCCGTGGTGGAAGTGTTGTTGTGTTTTGATTTGGGGTTTGTTTTTTGTTGGTTTTTTTTTTTTTTTTTTTTTTTGTTTTTGGGTTTTTTTTTTTTTTGTTTTTTTTTTTTTTTTTTTTTTTTGTTTTGTTTTGTTTTGTTTTGTTTGTTTTTCAGTCTTTTAAAGCCAGCACTGGCAGTTGTGTATGGCTGAGTTTATACACACCAACAGCTGCTCCTGAAGGTGGAACTTCCCATGGCTGTTCCCTCAGGACTGCCCCTGAGCCAGAGATATTTGCCTGGATGGGACAGTTCCATGGATAAATTCCAGCACTAATGTGGTGAAGGCAGCTGCACTCCCAACGTCTGTGCTCCCCTGTAACGTCACGGGAACGTGGCCAGTCTGTCCTTGGCATTGCAGTGGAATCAGGAATACCTACGTGGAACACAATATAAAAGCATCCTGGCTTCTGACTGATCATTTTTTAATCACAGGCCCTCCTGGTTGAGCAGTGAAGCACATCCCTGCTTTAATTTCCAGGAAGCAGTGGGAGGGTTGGATGACCTCACTCATCATTAATTTCTACAACATCCTCTCAAAAAGTGTCACCCTCCTCCTGCCAAGGACTCTGCAGTGAGGGACAGCAGGAGCTGGGATGCTGGGAATTCAATTAAAAGAACACAAACCCCTGGAGCTGTGATTTCTCCAATGACTTTATTGCCATAAAATAATCTGACCAGAACTGTGTCTCTGGCCCCAGAGTCCCCACTCCTGAAAGGCATGATGTGGACTCCTGGGAGATGTGGGAAGCCTCCCTGCTGTTCCCTCTGCCCCTTGGTCTCCAGGAGGAGCCTGACTCTGATCCCTTGACCAGCTCCCGGTGCAAGTTGGAGCTTCCCCCTGCTCCAAGTCCCATCCAACCTGGCCTGGGACACTTCCAGGGACGGGGCAATATCTAAACATTGCTGATGTACTTTACTGTCAGGGGAGCACTAATTCCATACATTTTTACAGTTCTTCAGCTGGAAGGGGGAATGCTTGGGCTGCCTGTGTCACCAGAAGCAGCTGCAGAAGGCTTTTATTGACCTGCCCGGCCTGTGAGCTGGGGCTGCCATGGCCCGGAGCAGTGGCATCGATCCGGCTCCGGAATTCCCTCAAACTGCTCTGTGCCCAGCTCACTGAGCGGGGGATTCCCTGCAGCCAAGTCCTGCTAATTTTAGCCTTTCCTGGGGGATTTCGGAGCCAGCCACACATCAGCTCTGCTCAGTCCTGCCCCAGCTCCCACAGCCGCAGAGATTTGCTAAACTCCACTAATGAGCTCTGAATCAGCCCCTGCCAAGAGCCGGGGTGATTAATCAGTACAGACACAGCCAGCTCCGATCAGTCAGCAAATATCAATAATTGATTAACATCCTGAGGTGACAACGTCACCGTGAGCAGCCCCGGATGGACCCCCCCGGATGCCCTGACACATCAACCACCTGCTCCCCCCACCCTTGCGGGAAAGGGGGTCAGGATCCAGAGCCACATGGACCCTGCACAGCCTCTGTGGGTGAAGGCTGCGGACTTCCCTCACCTTCCCTCCATGTGACAGAGTGGAATTTGTGACATTTGTTAGAGTTACAGAATCCCAGAGGGGTTTGGGCTGGGCACAGCTCATCCCATTCCACCCCCTGCCATGGGCAGGGACACCTTCCACTGTCCCAGGCTGCTGCAGGCCCCGTCCAGCCTGGCCTTGGACACTTCCAGGGATCCAGAGGCAGCCACAGCTGCTCTGGGCACCCTGTGCCAGGGTCTCCCCCCCTCACAGAGAAGGATTACTCCCACAGATCCAACCTAAATTTTCCCTCTTTCCTTTCTGGCTGATCTCTGCTAAGGATCCACAGTTCTGAGGCTCCTGGGAAAGACTCCCCAGCGTTTGCTTTCCACAGGATCTTTACAGCCCAGGTGTGTTCCAAAAAAAACCCAGCCAAACCCACAGCAGCTTTATGGTGGCCCCCATTTGGAACCCAAACACTCAAACACTTCTGTCCAGGGATGCTTTGGAATCTCCATGGAACAGAGAGATTCCCAAATCCCCCCACACCTCCTGTGGCTGAGGGAGCTCAGAGAGACTGCCATGAACATTCCCTTATCCCAGCAGGGCCTGTGCCTGCCCAGGGAGCACAGACCCCTCCCTGCCTTCCTCAGGGCTGTCCTGGACACGGACACAAGGCAGGGCACGGCAGAGGTGGAAGTGAAGCTCCCCAGGAACCACAGGCACCCAGCACTCACCCAGCCATGCCAAAATCCCAACCAGCCCCCCTGAGGCGGCCGAGGAGCTCCTGCCCACCCCCCTGAGCAGGGGAACAGGAACAGCACTCACCTCCCTGCTTGCTTCTGTCCAGATAGATGGACACCCTCCGGGCCAGACCTGTGAGGAGACAGGGGTCAGGGGCTGGTGCTCGGGGTGAGTTGTCAGCCAGAGCAAAAACCAGCTTAAAACAAGGATTAGAAACAGCAACTCAGATTGAAGAATGTGAAAGGGAAGCAGCAGCACCCAGAGCAGCACAGGCCTCCCTCACACACTCCAGCACAGCATTTCTGGGAAGCCAGCAGCCTGTGTGTGGAGCCAGGCTCTGGCTGGCTGGCAGCAGCACAGAGCTGACAGCTCTGCAGGAGCAAGGAGCCATCCTCTGCCTCAGCGGGGCCCTGCTCTCCAGCACAGACTGAAATCCAAGCAGCTTCTGGGATCTGCACGGATCCGTGGGAGCATGGGGCTCCTGCCATGGCACGTCAGGGTGTCTGGGAGGGCAGACAGGGAACCAGCACCCCCGGAGTGCAGACAGCTCATGGGGGCTCCCTTTGCAGAGCTCCTGAATGGGGAGTTCCCCTCAGACATGGACTGGCTTTGCCATAAAACCCCCAAACAATGGGAGCAGAGCAGCAAAGGGGTGAGAGGAACCACAGGTCACCCTGGAGAATCAGAGAATCATGAAATGGAATCCCAGAGAGGTTTGGGTTGGAATGGACCCTAAACCCTATCCAGTGCCACCCCTGCCATGGGCAGGGACACCTTTCACCGTCCCAGGCTGCTCCAAGCCCTGTCCAGCCTGGTCTTGGGCACTTCCAGGGATCCAGGGGCAGCCACAGCTGCTCTGGGCACCCTGTGCCAGGGCCTCCCCACCCTCTCCTGCACAGGGAGCTCCAGGTGCTCACAAGGGACCCGGCCAAGCCCTTCAGAAGTGATCTCCTGGGTCCCTTCACCGGGCTCGAGAGGGAAAACCCTGCAGGAATCTGCCAGGAGCACTCCAGGAGCTGGGGGGGAACAGCTGGCAGTTGGTGATCCTGAGCCAGCTGGGCACACTTGGGCATTTTCCCAAATTCCAGAACCATGCTGCTCTCAAGGACAAAGCCACTCTGCCCGTGGAGCTGTGGCTGTTCCCTTGTCATAGAGACACCACCCCACTCTGGCACATCTGCTCGTGCTGCCGTGTGAGAGCTCACACCAGGCCACGGTCCCTGTGCTGCTCCACAGCCTGCACACACCCTTTTCTAGGGAAACTGCCCGAATTCCCAAAGTCTCCTGCTGTGAAAGCACAGTTCCAGAGCACACCAGGAAAATGTTCTTCCTACGCTGTTCAAGAGAAAATGCTGCTTTTCCCCCTCTTGGAAGCCCCAGGAGGCTCAGGAGTTGTGCCTTTCCCTCAGCTCCCTCCACCTCTCACGCTGGAGGTTCCCAGCCCCTGCCTCGCACAGGGACCAATCCTGCTTTCAACACACTGATTTCCATTGCAAGGGAATTTTCTCTTGGTGCATCAGATCTAAGCAAGATCAGAAGCAAAACAGCTCACACAGAACAAAGAGGGGGCCCAGTGCTGAAATCCAGGCTCACCTACCCTGAGTCAGCTCCTCAGAGCAACGAGCTGGGGCCGAGTTTAACCCCAACTTGTCTGTGCCAGCTCAGCTCTGACCTCCCAGTGGAAATGTGTAACTTCTGTGCCTGCCCTGGGCTGCTCCCCCTCTCAGGCAGCCCCTGGGTGTGTCACGGTCCATCTCCCATCGCTCAGACAACCCAGGGGTGCTTTTCAAGCTTCCAAAGGATGTATTTAGGTATTACATATTCCCCTCTCCTTTTGTAAGTGGAAAAATGGCCCAGGAAAGTCACGTTCTGGTCATGTTCTGGCTGCTCTCAAGAGCAATTCAGAGGTGAGTGTGACATTATGACACAGGGGAAAAGCTGGGAGAAAAGGGAAGGAAATCAATAGTGGGAGCAAACAAACTCCAGTAAAACTCCTGAGCTCTGCAGCTTCAAAGATGCATCCTCAGTTTTCCGAGCCAGTGCTGGACCACAGCTGTGGTCTTGGCAGCAGATGACTCTGAAGACTCTCATCTCCACGGGGACTTGCTCCACTTAGCTCTTTTGAAGTGGCTACATTTATTTCCACAAACAGATCTGTCCTTCTCTTCTGCCCAATCTGCTGGGAAGGTGGACGGCAAAGAAAACAGGCCCCAGACTGCTTCAGTCCATAAGGGAAAGAAAAAGCCAAAGAAAAAAGAACCCAGTCCTAAAGAGAAGAGATTTAAAAGCTTCCCTAGTCCTGTTTTGGCAAGTGCAGCCACCCAGCTCTCAGAGCTCTCTCAGCTGAGCCGGTTCTGCCCTGTCAGACACTGACAGTCCTTTCTGGATGTTAAGTCTTGTCCAGAGTGAGGCACAACCAGCACAGGCTCTGCCCTGGCACAGTGCACGTGGAAGGGAAGGCAGGACAATGGGATTGGGCTGAGGGAGTTCCAGGGTCAGTGTCCTCCCTGCCCAGGACCAGAGCCACGGCCAGGGCAGCCCGGGGGCATTCCCAGCACCAAGAAACAGGCTCCTGAATCCAGGGATGGGAAACATCAACCAGCAGCCAGGAAAGCTGGTGTTTGTTGGCACAGAACTACAGAATGACACCACAAAGGGTGACTTGTCACAACTCCTGGGCACGATGTGCCTGAGCAGAGCCAGGGCCTGCCTGCTCACAGCAGCCCCTCCTGCTCCTACTGCCACTGTGGAAAGGGCAGGTTCTGCCATTTGCACAGCAGGCTCTGAACGTCCACCAGCTCTTCATCAGTTCTGGGCACTGCCCTCAGCGAGGCAGAGCCTCGAGTGCCTCAAACATAGCTCCTCTTCCTGAGAGAAACAGGGAGGTGTTAAGGGAAAAACAACATGCGCAAGGCAGCCCCAGGAAAAGCCAATGAACAGCTGAAAGAGCTGTGTCAGGCTCCTGGGATGAACCACATCAGCTCAGAAATGAGAACTGTCAGCTTTTAAGGTCAGGATGAATGATGATGGTCATCTCATCTGACCTCCTGCACAGCACGGGCCAGGCAGCCTCATCCAGCACTTCCTCCATCAATCCCACAAAGTGCTGATTGAACCACAGCACACACAGAAAAACCTGGAGCCTTGATTGAAAATATTCAAGTGGCAGAGAATTGCAATTAGAGCATTAGTACCTGATGGCGTCTGGGAAGGACAGAACATCCACCTCCTGGAATGTTGTAAAACCTCCTTTAATATCCTAAAACCTCCTGTAAAGTCCTAAAACCTCCTGTAATGCCCTAAAACCTCCCATAATGTCCTAAAACAGATTTCAGCGTTACACAAACTGGTTTTCTGGCTTCATCCCATGTGTGGCTGGATGCCAAGGCTCCTTTTGACACCCTTTTCTGCCCAGCTTTCCTAACACTCCAAGCAGGCCAATGTCTCACTGTGCTGTCCTTCTGCATGTGCCAGATTTAGACCGCACGTTCCTTTGCCACCTCCTGACCCACAATAAACAGGGAAGAACAAGTGCCAAAATTGGAGCTGGGGCTAAAGGAGGTCACGGGTGCCACATGCAAAGCTGCACAAAGGCCGATTTTCACCTTCCCCCCAGAAACCTCAGTGGCACCCACCTCGCGTGGTTGGCAGCATGTCCGACAGCCCCTGCCAGGCTGTCACCATCTCCGGGTTCTTCTCCAGGTCTGCAAAGTTCTTCCACACTCTGATGGCACCATCGTCTTGGGGAGCACAGAGAGAGAGAACACAAAGCAGAGTCACTGCTGGTGCAGCTCCCACAGTTCCTTGTGCACGAGGAACAACAGGAGAAGCAGAACCGAAGTCACCCAGACCCCAAAAACTCAGCGTGTCACTTTGAACACTTTTGGTTGTAGTTGTTTTTCCTCTCTAATTTGCATCCAAGAAACTACAAGCTTTGTTCTACTCGAGCTGTTCTGGAAGAGCTTTTCTCCTCCCTTGAAGAACACCTGACATTCAGTGTCTCTCCATTTCCCTGACATTCATTTTCTGCAGGATTCATCTCTGTCTTCCTCACGATTGGTGCCGAGAGCCACACAAGTACCCACTCAACACAAAACAGCCCCACAGAAGCAGCAGTAGCAAAGCCCAGCCCATCAGCAGCAAATCTTTCAAGAACATTGCGTATTTTTTTCAATTTGCTCCCCATCTGTGAAACTTTTGTGCTAAGAATCAATAAATTGAAAGAAATATGTCCTAAAGGCCCTCTCAGCTCCCCTTCCCCCTCCCTTAATTACACCCAACCTGCACAGTTGAGCAGGAAGTTGGAGAAGCTGTTGAAAACACTGTGAGTGCCAGGTTTGGAATGGTTCCTTGGGAGAGGAGCAGATCTGACTCACAGCTTTACAGACCAAAGACTGGGCAAAATCTCCTCATGCAACCCCCTTGATGCAACTGAAGAGCTGCTCAGGTCAGATTTGGGCTAGAGAGAAACTCAGAACCACCTGAGAAATTCGGTGCTGAAGCTGAGCCCTGCCTGCTCTACATGGACACAGCAAAAAGAACAGAACTGGAGTTGCTGTATTTTGGTTGCTGCACGATTTCAGCTCTGGACAGCAGCTTTAACCAACTAAAATAATCTTTCCCCAAGTGTGCCACAGGAGGAGGTGACCACGACCTCGCAATGACAAGCAAACAGCTCAGAATGGCTTCAGCAAGAGTTGGACTGGTCAGTCCTTGGAAAGTCTTTGCAGCATCTACTTGAGAGATTTCAGTACTGCCAGGAAGAACTTGCAAGTTTGATCCTGGAAACGGCCTCCCGAGCTGAGACCAGGCAGGGAGGGGCAGAGAGGGAAGAGTCAGGCTGGGACCAACCCATGGAGGGGAGAGAACGAGGTGCAGAACAGCTCACCTGGACTGGAGCTCTGCCAAGGCCCCCCCATCCTGGCCCCACTGGTGGGACAGTGTGTCCTTTACCTGTGGCAGTGAGCAGCAGGGAGCAGTCCTGGCCGTTCAGGTACTCCATGGCTGTGATCCGCGTGTACCGAGGAT
Source organism: Pachycephala philippinensis (assembly GCA_013397055.1). NCBI lineage: Eukaryota > Metazoa > Chordata > Aves > Passeriformes > Pachycephala > Pachycephala philippinensis. The sequence continues at coordinate 19,458 of VWZT01011795.1, forward strand.
TCCCATTGTGGAAATAGTCCAACTTTTCCCCTTTCTCCCAGTCCCAAAAACTGTGGGAGGAAGAAATAGCAAGTGAGTTTTCAGTTCTCTGTGCAAGCTGTAAAGAGAGGCACTTGTTACCCACTTGTATCTCGGCTCCATTTGGATTTCTCCCTTGGAGTTTGGCATCATTTGATCAATGACGTGTCAGGGAATCATGGAATGGTTTGCATTGGAAGGACCTTAAAGCCCATGCAGTGCCACCCCTGCCATGGGCAGGGACACCTTCCACTGTCCCAGGCTGCTCCAAGCCCCATCCAGCCTGGCCTTGGGCACTGCCAGGGATCCAGGGGCAGCCACAGCTGCTCTGGGCACCCTCACAGGGCAGGATTTCAACACCTCCACCTTCTGAGAGAGAACCAGGACAAACCCCTAGGCCCCCAGCCCTCACCAGCTGCTGTCCCTGCTGGGGTCCCCAGCCCTCACCAGATGCTGTCCCTGCTGGGGTCCCCAGCCCTCACCAGATGCTGTCCCTGCTGGGGTCCCCAGCCCTCACCAGCTGCTGTCCCTGCTGGGGTCCCCAGCCCTCACCAGCTGCTGTCCCTGCTGGGGTCCCCAGCCCTCACCAGATGCTGTCCTTGTCGGCCACGGCGATGCAGGGGGTGAAGGGGTGGAACTTCACCACGGAGGGGACGCCCGGGTTCCTGTTGAGGAAGATCTGATCGTCCAGCCGGGAAATGCCTGCGGGACAGGAGGGAGCTCAGCTCACACCTGGAATGCCCCCCGGGGACGGGGCTTGGACAGCCCCAGCTTCCCAGTGCCACAGGTCACCTCCTGCCCCAGTTCCCACCAGGACACCCCCAGCACTTCCCCCCTTCCAGGAGCTTCTTGACCCCCCCACCTGTCTCAGGTCTTGAGGTATAAACCAAGAACTGTGAGGACAAATCCTTCACCCTTCACACTGGCAACCACAGAGAACAAGCACAGCCAAACCCAGGGAAATACTCATTTGTTTTGAGGGAAAAACCAACACTATTTCTTCAAAATATAAACTATGAAAATACCTTTTTTTTTTCAATTTAAAATACAGCATTTCACTGTAGCTTGTGGATTATTTATTTAACCTTCCATTTCAGTTCTCTTAAATTTTAGGTTAATTTGCAAATGAAAAATGTATTTTCCACGGAGACCTTAAAACTACGGGTAAAGACTTTTTCCATTTTGTCTTCAGAGCAGTTTGCTATTCACAAACAGTGTTGGGACCCCTGACACTGCTGGGTTTTGGCACTCTCCGAATTCATCACGCAAACCCCTACACCCAGGAGACATCCATTCAACTCGAGTTTGTTTTAGAATGCATCCATTGAATCTAATTTTCATTAAAAGCTTGTAAGTCTATTTTAATTCTTTTTAGTATTTCACATTTTCATTATTTTTTTAATGAATAGTGGCATTTTAGTCACTCAGGTCAAGCAACCAAATATGAACACTGTCTAGAAAGAGATTTAACTTCTCCAGGCAAGCATGAAAAATCCCCTTTTTTGTATTCCAACAGATCTCTCAGGCCATCTCCTGGGCTCCAGGATCATTTCTGTGTTTCTCTGGTTGAAGATATTCTGCAGTTTCCTGGCGTGAAGCTCCACACTGCACTCACAGAAGCAGCCTCCCAGCGACAGGGCTGAGCCCTGGGCACTTCTCCCTTAGCACACTGGGATTTCCAGCTCTTCGTGCCTTGAAAAGCATCCCTGGGGAGGAGCAGCCTCCACCCCCGGATCTGCTCCCGGGAATGCCACAGGGAGGACACCAGGAGCTCCTGGAATTGTGGCTCCCCAGCCTCTGCTGCTCAGGGCACACGGGCAGGGATAATTGAGGAATGCAAATTCCTCAGGAAGCTTCATTAGGTTCCACTTTTTTCGAAGAAATTCCTGTGCTGAGAGAATTCCAGCCCAAGGCTGCCCCAGAGAACCCTAAAAAGATGCAATCCCAGGTTCCTGGGGAGCTCCCACTGATGCAACACGGACCTGAGGCGCGTTGGGAGCAGCACACACACACCACATGCACGAATATTCCAAATAAATTGGGATAGAAGGAGTCAACAATCATTTCCAGAGCTCAGCAGAGCAGGGAACGTGAGAGACATCCCTGAGGTGTGTGCTGAGCTGGGGGGACAGGTCCAGCAGCTCCAGGGCTGCTCTGCCATGACCATGTCTGTCCCACATCAAACCCTGAGCTTGCAGCTCTGGAGTTTATCCTACAGCATTCCACCTTCCACCCCTTTAAATGCAGAACCTGAGCCAGTGACCAAGCCCAGCAGCTGAGAATGGAAAGG
>VWZT01011795.1:21895-104485 GCA_013397055.1 Pachycephala philippinensis
CCTTCCAGGAGCTTCTCGACCCCCCCACCTGTCTCAGGTCTTGAGGTATAAACCAAGAACTGTGAGGACAAATCCTTCACCCTTCACACTGGCAACCACAGAGAACAAGCACAGCCAAACCCAGGGAAATACTCATTTGTTTTGAGGGAAAAACCAACACTATTTCTTCAAAATATAAACTATGAAAATACCTTTTTTTTTTCAATTTAAAATACAGCATTTCACTGTAGCTTGTGGATTATTTATTTAACCTTCCATTTCAGTTCTCTTAAATTTTAGGTTAATTTGCAAATGAAAAATGTATTTTCCACGGAGACCTTAAAACTACGGGTAAAGACTTTTTCCATTTTGTCTTCAGAGCAGTTTGCTATTCACAAACAGTGTTGGGACCCCTGACACTGCTGGGTTTTGGCACTCTCCGAATTCATCACGCAAACCCCTACACCCAGGAGACATCCATTCAACTCGAGTTTGTTTTAGAATGCATCCATTGAATCTAATTTTCATTAAAAGCTTGTAAGTCTATTTTAATTCTTTTTAGTATTTCACATTTTCATTATTTTTTTAATGAATAGTGGCATTTTAGTCACTCAGGTCAAGCAACCAAATATGAACACTGTCTAGAAAGAGATTTAACTTCTCCAGGCAAGCATGAAAAATCCCCTTTTTTGTATTCCAACAGATCTCTCAGGCCATCTCCTGGGCTCCAGGATCATTTCTGTGTTTCTCTGGTTGAAGATATTCTGCAGTTTCCTGGCGTGAAGCTCCACACTGCACTCACAGAAGCAGCCTCCCAGCGACAGGGCTGAGCCCTGGGCACTTCTCCCTTAGCACACTGGGATTTCCAGCTCTTCGTGCCTTGAAAAGCATCCCTGGGGAGGAGCAGCCTCCACCCCCGGATCTGCTCCCGGGAATGCCACAGGGAGGACACCAGGAGCTCCTGGAATTGTGGCTCCCCAGCCTCTGCTGCTCAGGGCACACGGGCAGGGATAATTGAGGAATGCAAATTCCTCAGGAAGCTTCATTAGGTTCCACTTTTTTCGAAGAAATTCCTGTGCTGAGAGAATTCCAGCCCAAGGCTGCCCCAGAGAACCCTAAAAAGATGCAATCCCAGGTTCCTGGGGAGCTCCCACTGATGCAACACGGACCTGAGGCGCGTTGGGAGCAGCACACACACACCACATGCACGAATATTCCAAATAAATTGGGATAGAAGGAGTCAACAATCATTTCCAGAGCTCAGCAGAGCAGGGAACGTGAGAGACATCCCTGAGGTGTGTGCTGAGCTGGGGGGACAGGTCCAGCAGCTCCAGGGCTGCTCTGCCATGACCATGTCTGTCCCACATCAAACCCTGAGCTTGCAGCTCTGGAGTTTATCCTACAGCATTCCACCTTCCACCCCTTTAAATGCAGAACCTGAGCCAGTGACCAAGCCCAGCAGCTGAGAATGGAAAGGTGGAGGAGCACCAGTGACACACCTGCAGCAGCAGCTGCCCCACACCAGGAGGGAACAGGCACCAGTGGGAAGGGCTGCACGGGGCCATCACTAATTGGGATCATCACTAATTGGGGTTTTACAGTTCAGTGTCCTGAAGAGGGAACCACTCACCCTTCTGGATGATCTTCTGGGCCTGTTTCCTGACGCGGGCGTTGCGCAGGAAGCGCCACTCCCGCTCCTTGCGGATCTGGCTCTCCAGGTCGTGCTCCTCGGGGATCTGCCAGGACAGGAATCCACACAGACAGAACCAGTGACCACCAGAACTCCAGGAATTAGCTGAGTGATGCCCCAGTGTCCGTGGCTCCTGTCCCCTCTGAACACTGCAGGTCTGATCTCGGTACAACACAGATTTCTCTCCTAACTCTCCTCAGCTGAAAAGCATCACGTAACAACCCCGAGATCAAAGAGGGAGCACAGCCCTGGTACAGCCAGCTCAGAGCACACTGAAATCTTTCTTTCCCTGCTAATCGAGGGCTGCTGGCCGAGCAGGGCACGGCTACATTCCCAAATCCCCGGGATGCTCAGGTTCTCACCACCGTTTACCAGGAACAGCCCTGTTTTGGTTCCCTGTTCTGGAAATCAATGCCTCTGTGTTACCTGGCTTTGATTATATACAAAATTCCCCCCGAAATTGGAGCGTGGCCCCGCAGTCACAGCCACTCTGAGCCATTTGATGATATTTATTCACACCCCACAGCTCCACGTTTCAGCACTCCATGGCTTCCCTACAAAACCTGTGCTCCAGGCACGAGGGCAAGTCGGGACTCAGCAGCTCCAGCCCAGGATGGAGCAGCCCCAGTGCTGCTCCCACTATGGGTATTCCCACCCTTGGTCACAGCACAGGATCAAAAGGAATAAACTCCTAAGATCTCACCCCAAACCATGGCAGGAGCTACATATGAGGTGTTTTTAACATTCAAAAACTTATCCAAGACTCCCCTGCTCCAGAACCATCCTTGGATCAGTTAAGGAGCTGAGCTACAGGATTCTGATCCAGATCCCTTTGATGCTGGTTGTTCCAAAGGAATAACTCTTGGAGAAGGAAGACAAATGCCCCACAAACAAACCCTATTTTCCCTGAATAAGAAAGTCCTTAAATCATCTGTCACTGTTGCAAACACTGCCTTCAAACCACGCTATCCTTTGGAAACCAGCTGTTTCTGAGCTGGACTTCTGCTTCTTTAAAATAAATAAAAAACAAGAAGCCCACTCTCCACCTTTCCTCCTGGCAAAAAAACCCCACTTTATTTCAGCACAACACCTATTAGAAAGGCAATGACAAACGACCCCTAATGAAAAGCAATAAACAAACCTGAGCTAAAATACATCAAAGGAATTTGAGAGGGGAGAGATGACACCTACACCTTAATGAAAATCCAGCTTCTCTGAGAACAAATTAAAGAAAGCCCAGGGAAGAGCCCTTGGACCACCAGTACAGTCAGAGCACGCAGGCAAAGGCTGTCCTGGCCCCCTCACCCCCCCCTTGTGGGGCTCTGGGGATCATCCTGCCAGGAGGAAGGGAGGGTCAATGAAAACAGCTCTGCTCCCTGCCCTGGACATGCTCCAGCTGCAGGATGGAGACCATGACATGCCAGCACTTCCCAGGGCTCCAGCTCTCACCAGACAGGAACCAGGGAGCACCCGAGCCCTCCCAGCAATGTTTTCCTTCTCTGACCTGTGTCTCTCCCTCTCCCCGTGGCAGTGGGTGCCAGAAGGGGAGCAGGGAGGGCTTGGCACTTGGCTCCAGAGGTAGATCCAGATTTCCCTGGTTACCATTTCTGCAGCAGTTGCAGTATCTCACTCCTCTCCCAGGACTGCGACCAAGGGACAAGGCAGAGTGCAGCAGCTCCAGCAGGGATTTATCAGGAAGGGCTCCTTATGTAATTCTCACCTTCCAGGATCCTTCCCAGCTCCTGCCTGCATGTTCTGCCAGCCCTGGCAGTAACAGATGCTGGCTCCCGCTCTCCTTGACTCAGGACTTCCTGACAGCTGGCACCGAGGCTTTCCTGCGCCCCGTGGCTCCCAGAACAGCCCTGTGCCACGAGGGACTGCAGGAAGAGGAAAAGCTTTTGCAGAGATCAGAGCCAGGGTAGGGACCTGCTTTTCCTGGCACATGGAGAATTTACAATGCAGCGTTTTCTTTCTCTGTTTATTTGATTAGATAATCAATAAATCAAACCTGGACTGATGGCTTGAAACGGAGCCCCTGATTTACACTGGAAATTAATCCCTCAGTCTTTCCAGTGAAAGCATTCTCAGGGCAAGGTCCATGAAGCAAAACTAAATTCATAAATTAAATATGACTAAGATGCACTCACAGTCATTTTATGTTTATTCATTACAGGAACAGTTGTCTTGTCTCTCCCTGTTTATGAAGGCAGGCAGCAGCTCCAAAAGAACGGCTGGAATTAAGCATCAATGTCATCTTTTTCCATCACTACTTGGTACGCTTTACTCTGCCTTTTTCATGAGGCTAAAGCTCCCAAAAGGCAGCAGCCACCAGCCAGGACTGTTCCTGTCGCTGCAGGAACAGAGGCTCCATGGAAACTCAGGCAGCACCCGAGCTGTCAGCCCTGACTTCCAGCCAAGAAACCTCAGAGAAAGTTCTCAGAGAGGGATTTCTCCCAGTGCCTCGCACACACATCAGCCAGTCTAATTCCAGAGTTACCTATAATTCCCTGCTACCACAGAGTAACCCCTGCAGAAAACGCCTCTCCTTGGCCTTTCAAAGCTGCTTTGCAGAAGTAACAGGGAAATCAGTTCTCTCCCTTGTTTGATCAGAGAACACAGGTTTGGTTCTGTTCAAGCTTCACCCATGGCTGGTGAGGACAGCTCATGGTCAGAAGCTCAGCCCCAGGCAGGTGGAACTCCCAGCCCGAGACACTCAGGGAGCTCCTGGCCGAGCCAGGGCTGTGACCTGCTCCTGCTCCCTGGACACACAGAGTGCTCTGGCACTCCAGGACAACCCCTTTTCCATGCCTCCCCTCCCTGGCTCCTGGGAACTAGTACAGGAATGCTCCACCTGTTTTATTGCCTCCCCTAAAGCAATTCAGTCTGTTTTATGTGCAGGAAGCAGTAGTAAAGCCAGCCCCCCACAGAGCTCCCCATGTCCCCACTGCCCCTGCCCGTGCCTGGCTGCCTACTCTGATTTATTTCATTAATAAAGACACCCCTCTTTCCTGGGAAGAGCTTTCCTTAAGGAGCAGACAAATGTTTTTAATAAGAACTAGGAGCTCAGACATCATCTTCCTCCTCTTGTGCTCTGGTCTGGGCTTGAATCAAGACACAAACTCATCTTGAGGAGAAAAAGCCCTGGTTGAAGCTTGGACAGGCAGCCCAGCCCCACATCCCAGATGTGTCCGAAGGAATTACTCGGTGGTTTCAGCAGAAAGGGAATTTCACAGCAGCCGAGGAAGTGTCAGGCAATCACTTCACTGCTGATTCCCTCTGGAAATCAAGAGCCTGCCCTGTTCTGATATCCCTTAACTTGGGCAATTACCTCACCCCAACGCTTGCACATTCCAGGAGAGTGGTGATGATGGCTCAGCCCCAACTCCCGGATGAGGCAGCGCTAAAACCACACAATTTCCTCATTCTCACGATCTCAATAGCGGTGCTTGGACACAAACATCTGCTGTGGAGAGGCTTTAATGGAGCCTGGGCATTGTCCCTGCTGGGCACGCACTCCCTCCAAGAGATGGAGCTCAAAGTCCTGACACCGTTTGGGCTCCCACAGCACCTGAAGGTTTCCTTTAATGAGGGAGATTTACAGCTTGTCCTGTTTCATACTTAAACCTGAAACCTGAGCTTTGGCTAAAACATTCTGGGAATTTAACAGCTCCTCTTTCCAGTCACTGATGATCTTTGCCCATCTCTTAAGAGCTCTGGTTTGGGTTTTTCCTGGAACAAGGCTTCAGTTTCTCTCTCACTTCAGGAGATAATTTAGTTACCCAAACAAATCACTTCTGAAGAAGCCTGGATGCAGATCTGTAATTAGCACCCTTATTCTTCACTATAACACAACTTCTTAAATGTTTTTAAACTTTAAAACCCAACAGTGATGCTCCCCAAGCTTCCCCCAGGTACCCGTGGGCATCCAGCCACTCTCACTTTGTCCTCTGTAAGTTAAAGGTGTCTGCACTGGAAGCAGAGCACAGCTCCCAAATCCCACCTGAGGGCAGTGAGATGCAGAGAGTCTGTGCTGCTGCCACCAGGACACCTTGGCCTCCCCCAGGACAGCCTCCTTCTACCATTTCTCTGCCTCTTTTAGCACAGCCAGGAGATTCAGCTGGAATGGCAGAATGAAAACAGCATCTCTCCTTCTCCAGCCTCCCACTGCCCTTTCTGGAAAAAAGGGCCTCCCTTATTCCATTTATTTATTTCAAAAACCAATTAATTTTAGCTATAATGAAATTTTCTATATGTAGAGAAGCACAGCATTTCAGATGGAACAACTGCAGTGCAACCAGGCAAAACCGGGGGATCTGGACACAGAACCTCTCCTCATGCCTGTATTCTTTGTGGACTGTGCTCCATGGGGAGCAGAGCTCCTCCCTGGGCTCTGTCCCTGGCCATACCCCACTGTCCCACCCTCACTGACCCTTCTGCTCTCTGGTCACTTCTTCCCTCTCACTGATGGGGGTCCCACAGCTCCCCAGAGCAGCACGATGTAAGGAAATCCATCCCTTTGCCTCCCCAGATGGCAGGAGAGGGAAGGGAGAAAGAGCAGGGCACGCAGGGCGGGCATGGCCGGGCCCAGGGGCCAGCACGGGCCACCCGAGGTACCTTCATGACGGGCTGGGCGAAGTACTTGGCGCTCCAGTCGCAGAACCCCGTCTGCACCGCAGCCGAGATGAAGCTTTTGTGTCCCACGGCATCGTCGGCGTCATCGGCTGTCTGTGGGGAGGGGACAGGGCTTACCCACCTGCAGGGGCCAGGGACACCCCCAGGGACAGCCCCAGGGACACCCACACTGCCCCAGCCAGGCAGGAAAACCTCAAACACACTGCCCAGGACAGGAAACTCCGTGCACCCGGCTTTGGGATCAGGCATTACAGTCACTCTTGGAAAGGTGCACATCCCCTCAGCCGCAGGGATTGGGGCTGGAGCAGGGAGGTCCCAGGAGGAGTTCTGTCACAGTCTCCCCCAAGGACGTGGTGTGGGGAGCAGTGAGGATGACTCAGGCTCCAGATACGGCTCGTGCCAAGCTGCACGTGGGTGAGTGTGTGGCACACAACACGGGACACCCCGAGGGAAAAGCTGCTCCATTCCCTCAAGTTTCAGCCAGGCTTTCAGAAAAACGATCCAGGTTGGTGCTGCCAAAGCCCTGAGAAGGGAAGGTGTTGCTGCTGCAGCTGCAGCACTTTCTCCTTGTGGTCACAGCTGTCCCTTGTCCCTGCTCTGCCGAGGCCAGAGAGCAGCCCCCGAGGGTCAGGGACTGACTCTGGGTTATCATTCAGGCAGACAAATGTTTACAGAAGAGTAAGCCATGGACGCTGATTAGACACATTGCTTAGTGGCAGCAGTGAATAATGCCCTATCAAAAGCTGTAAAACACGATTTATCCTGAAGAAAATAAATTAATCAATTTTTATTTGGCTGGTTAAAGGAAGCCAACCTGGTTTAACAGCAGCTGGAAGCAAACGAGGGATGCACAGAAATAAAACCACAACCAACAGAATGTGGGACAAACCCCGGTGGGGAGAAGCTGTCAGAGCTGACAGGGAAGTCTCCTTACCTGTTCTGGGCCTTTGTCAAACATTTTCCTTGTCCTGGGGAACTGGTGGGAGTGGGGGGTGTACTGGACGCCCACGTTGGTGACGTTGGGGCGCACAGACGCCAGGTCCCGGCTCACCGGCTGCTTGGGCACCTCGTTGGTCAGGCTGGAGCTGCTTGTGCTCGTGGTTGGAGGGGACCCTCTGGGGGACAAAACAGAGGGACAGGACACGAGATTTGCATGTGAATGATGTTATTTTTACTTCGCTTCTTTCTCACAAGATTTGTGTTTCACTGCGGTGCCTTCTCTACAGAAACATCACAATTCCCACGTCCCCTCCAAAGGCCAAACCAACCCCAAACCAAGAGAGAACCCTGACTGTGCCAACTCCAGGCTGAGGGGATGAACCTTAGCGTTCTGGGAATCTGTGATGCCTGACCTAAATCACCCTGACCAGGCACTGCATTTCCAAGGGGGGACTGAAGCTTCAAACCATCTGAATTTACATTAACTTAGATTTTTCTTATTGCACAGTTACATTGTGCTACCAGAAAACATTAAAAGTGCCATCACTGTGCAGACCTGGGCCCTCTGTTCCAACCTGGAATCTTACTGGTTATGGGACCAGCAGATCTAACGTGTGGTGTTTTCTCTTGGAGAGGAGATTTGGGAAATAATCCCATTTTCCCCCCAGCTTTGCCCACACCACTCTCTGTTTCCGGGCAGTTCAGGCAGGGTGTGCTGGCCATCAGTTAACCCCGGCTTTTATCAGCTCCAAGTGCAGCAGATCCAGCTCAGATGTCGATGGGAATTTGGACACCACAGCTCAGGAAAGGTAAAAGCAGCCAAAGTCAGCTCTTCCTTTCAGTTCGCCTTTACATACCCAGTGGGGCTTGTTACTCTTTGCCCTAAAGGAAAACGGGAAGAAACTCCCCACCTTTTCCCAGAGCTTTCCTTTCTGGACTCCTCACCTCTGCTGACACCAGGAGCCACGTTCCCTGTCCCTGGGGCAGTTCCCCGGGGTGGGGCCGGGCAGGGAGCACCCACCCCACCCACAGAAGGTGCTGGAAGGCCGGGCTGGACTTACCCCACTTGGTGGATGTGCATCCCCTTGTTGGTGGGGCTGGCGGGGGCCGACTGGGTCAGCGAGGAGGTGTCCAGGATGCGCTGGGGACGGGCGTTGACCGTGGCCTGGGGAGAACACGCGGAGCTGACCAGCCGGACACGGCCCCGGCACGGCCAGCCCGGGGCAGGGAGCTCGCTCGCTGTGGGGTGAGGGGTCAAACAAAGCCCCTGTGCTGCTCCCAACACACGAGGTGCTCTCACTGCTTGGTCAGGCAGAAACACTTACCCAGGAGTGCCTTTGCTGCCTGCAGGGACATGGCTCTGAGCAACAAACACCCAGCCCTTCCCCGAGGCAGCTGCAGCCAGCCCCTGCCCCAGCACCCCAAACACAGGGCAGGGGGACAGGCCGGGGTCCCCTCAGCTGTCCAGGGCTCCCCACAGCCACCAGCCTTTCCCTCACACCTCATGACCATAAATCACACACGTTCTGAGCCTGGAGCAAAGGAGGCTCAGGGGGGACCTTGTGGCTCTGCACAACTCCCTGACAGGAGGGGGCAGCCAGGGGGGGTCGGGCTCTGCTCCCAGGGACAACAGCACTAGAGGAAACGGCCCCAAGTTGTGCCACGGGAGGTTTAGGTTGGATATTGGGGAAAATTCCTTCCCTGAAAAGGCTGGTCCAGCCCTGGCACAGCTGCCCAGGGAAGCAGTGAAGTCCCCATCCCTGGAGAGATTTAAACTGGTGGATGTGGCACTTGGGGACATGGGTCAGTGGCGGCCTTGGCAGTGCTGGGGGAATGGTTGAACTGGATGGGATCAGAGGAGTTTTCCAGCCTAAAGGATTCTGTGATTCTGTGATTCAGCCTCAAGCTTTCCATTAAAAACACCTGGGCAAAGCAACCTGAGCTGAAGCAAACTTTCCTTTTAAGACTTCTTGATTTCAGAAAATCTCTGGAGGCCAACACTGAACACTGGGTCCTTGCTGTTTGTTTTGGTGCTCACAAAAAGCAGGTCTGGGCATTTTCCAAGGCTCAGGCCAGGAAGGAGAACTGCACCATTCCCATCTGCATCATAAACATAAATCCCAAGCCAGCCGCAGCCTGGGTGAGGCCCAGCAGTGCCTAATGAGCCCAGGGAATGAGGCAGCAGCAGATTCCCTGCAGGAAGGCTGCACGCCTGGGCAGCCCACACACCGGCTGCTCACACCCAGCACAGCCCCAGAGCCCAGAACCCTTCTGGAGAAACGGATCCACAGCCCTGGCTCTGTTAAAAACCTGAGCAGGACGGGCTGGTCTCGTTTGATAACAACAATCACAGGATCACAGAATAGCGGGGCTGGAAGGGACCTCTGGAGATCATCCAGGTCAACCACCCTGCCAAGGCAGGGTCACCTGGAGCAAGTGACACAGGAACGTGTCCAGGGGGGTTTGGAATGTCTCCAGAGAGGGTTGGATGGGATGTTGAGAAGAAATCCTTCCCTGTGAGGGTGGGGACGCCCTGGCACAGGGTGCCAAGAGAAGCTGTAGCTGCCCCTGGATCCCTGGAAATGTCCAAGGCCAGCCTGGACAGGGCCAGGAGCAACCTGGGATAGTGGAAGGTGTCCCTGCCCATGGCAGGGGGCGGCACTTGATGGGGTTTAGTGTCCCTTTGCACCCCAACTATTCCATGGTTCTGCAATATTTAGTCCCCCACTACTCTCCAGAGGTGGAAGCCCATGGATCATTTGCCCAGCTGTTCCCACTGAAGGCCCCAGCCCCAGCCAGGTCCCCCAGAGCGCAGAGTTCTGCTCAGCTGTGCCAATGGAAGAAAACATCAGCTGGCCCAGCTCCAAAATTAAGCCTCTCCTTCCCTGAATTTTACAGTAATTAAACCAAAATATTAAACCCCTGGACCATTCAAGTGCTTTACATCACCTGAAGCAGTATTTTTGTTTAAGCAAGAACAATTTTTGTTTGCATTCACTGATAAAATTCAACCCCCAGAGCCGGCAGTGCCTGCACACACTGGGGAGGGGCAGTGCCCACGCAGCGTCCAGCACTCCCTTCTACATCCAAAAAAGCTGCATCAGCACCAAGGAAAGGTCTCAGGACACAGTGAGCAAATATTTAATTGTCACTGATTTGCATCAGACACCGGCCAGCTCCTGCCTGAGCTCCCAGCAGAGCCTCGAGCTCGGCCGTGGTCCTGCAGCACTGCTCACGGCACGGCCAGAATGGGACCAGGAAAGGCCAGACCAGGATCTGAGCCTTAATGCCCACTGTGGTGGGCAGTTGACAGGTCGGCTGGTTTGTGTTTTGGGGGATTTTGTTTTCATTAGAAATCCTTGTTAGAAGCCACCCGAGGCAGGTGGTCCTGGCCAAAGCAAAGCCCCCAACATGCGCAGCAGTGCCCGAGCCGCAGCATGAGTCCAGGACTGAACGCTTTCCTTATGGATCTCAAGGCTAAGGCAAGGAAGAACAAACCAGTTTTGTTCACTGAAGCATCCCCAGATAAAAATCCTTGTAAATGGGAATGCTTCCTGTTTTCCAAGCCCATTGGAAGAGCCGTTGCCTTAGGAAGCAGGGGCAGAGCAGCCGGCTTGGCCACGCAGCACGAGATGCAGGAGACCCACTGCATGACTCGTGCGGGTGAGCTCTGGGACTTGGGCCAGCACCAGCACAGCCAGGCCCAAACTCGTCAGAGTCAACACAGAATTGCCCCCATCAGTCACAACATTCCCTAGGGATATGACAACGGAATGATCACAGTTCCTGCTGGCACAGCAGCATCGATATCAATATTGATACCGATCCACCTCTGCACTGGCCAGGGAGCAACTCCTGAAAATACATTTAAGTCAGGAAAAGCAGATCTTGTTCCTCTTTATATCCCTTTTAATAGTAGGAGCAACATTCCATTTTGCAAAGAGCCTTCCAAACACAGAACTGAAATAGTTTCATGCATCTAGAGCAGAGAGAGGGAAATCTTCCACCTTTTCCTTTCCTTTTCCCCTCATTTGGCATCTCCAGCCTGTCATTTGTTGTACCCCTGTCTCACCAGGGAAGGGCTGGGCTTGCTGCCCCCACTGCCAGAAGAATTCTCTGTACCAAACCCAGCCCTTACCACTCACTGGCACGTGCACTTCAAAGAAATCAGAGTTCAAGTCAGTAACTATTGTCTCAAGAGAAAATGTGATTTCGAAGCAGAGATCTCTAAGGCGTTAAGATGGCAGTGCACAATGCTGGCATCTCTTACTGCAGCCTCAGCTCCGCAGCCCCAGGCGCAGGATCTGGGATTATTCCCTGGAAAGGCCCAGTAAGAGAGTTCCCACTGCAATGGCTCATGGTCTGGATGCTTGAGTGGCCAGAAAGGTTCACACAGAGCTGTCTGTGCCCAGCCAGGGGACGCACGGGGTGAGAAGATGTCCTGGGGTGGCCTGGCCCGGGCGGGGGGAAGGTGCTGCCCCAGGGCCGGTGCCTCCAGGGACATCTTGTCACCCCCAGGATGAGATGGGATGAGGATGGAGGTTTAGGCACCCAGCCTGGGCTGGGGTGAGGAGTGGCAGGGGTCTGCATGCTGACTCACATGTACTAGTTCACCTGGGTTGGAGAGCCGTTGTGGCTTCAGTCTGCAGGCCAGTCCCACTTGCATTATCTAAATCAGTTTGCAAACGGATAATTTAATGAAGGATACTTAAGGTTTATCCCAGGGACTGATCTAGACAAGTAGACTTCTAAACCAGACCTACTGTCCAAGGTCTGCACCTAATTTATACCCTAAAACAACCCCAGGCCCTCCCCCGTTTATTCATTTTACCTGATCAAGAGTTCAGGGCAGAGTTTGTCATCGTGAAGCATTAAAAGCTCCTTCTGCAAAAGGCAGAGCCCTTCAATGGACCCATCCAGGTCAGTCTGCCTAAGCCTCACCTAAGCATGAAAAAATCCACATCCAAACACCTGGCAGGCACAGGTGAGCAGGGACAGGCACATACCTTGTAGGCAATGCTGTTGAGAACCTTCATGGCCAGGTCAGACACGTCGGGATAGGGGTCGGCAGCCAGGTGAAGGAGCACTCTCCAAATTTGGGTATAAACACTGTTGAAACTCACACCTAAAATAATAAAAAACACAACAAACCCCAAAGCCCTGCAGCACATGACAATCCAGCAACTCCAATTCTTTGATCTGATGTGAGAAAATTCATTAGAACTCCAAACAACCCGATGACATCTCAGGGAACATCAAGAGAGGAGCTCAAAAACACCCCACATGGGCATTTTGTCTCCCTTTTGCCTGTCTGTGAACTCTGCAAGGGCTTGTGAAATCCAAGTGGGAGGAAGCAAAATAAATTAAAGACTCCCTAAATCATCTCCAGTCAAGCTCCTGCTTTTCCAGGCTCCTGAACCAAATCACCTGGAAAGGCCAAGTGGATAATGTCTGGGTTTCCTGAAATACTTAATGGTATAAACCCACAGTTACTGCTGTACAAAGTTCTGGTTATTTTTATTGAACTGTTCAGGGGTTTGTACACTCTACAAGTTTACTGAATGTTTAAAGCAAAGCTTTAGGAGTTGAGCCTTCGGGAAGCAGCTAGTCCAACTCCGTCTTTCCTATTGACATTTGTATCAATTCCTCCAATTTGTTATTTAATGAGCATATCAGCTGTTCAGTATTTCAGCAGAAGGGACTGACAGATTCAAAGTACAAATCAAATTAATAAGCATTTGCAACAACTGACAAAATTCTGTGAACATTTTATTTTGCTGCTTTTGGGCGAGAATTTGTTATTCTGCCTCCGAACCCTGCCGGTGTCTGATCGTGCAACGCCCCGGTTGGGAGTGGAGCCATTTGGACAATGTTAAAGTGGTTGCACTAACAAAAAAAAAAAGGAGCTAAAATAGAGATTTCAGATGAGTCACAATCAGTGGTAAATGACAGATCAAGCTGTTACTGCTTTTCCTCTTGTGTTTCTGGAGGCATCTAAATATAAAGTTGGGAGGAAAGGGCTCCTTGGTCACCAAGCAGCTCCTCACCTGGCAGAGTTAAACCTGATTCCTAAACCAGCAGGGCAGACTGGGACAGAGCTGTTCTGAGCACTGGCTGAGGGCAGCAACAGGCTCCAAGAGCCCACAGGCAGCCCTTGGGATGCTCATCTGAAAGGGGAACCTTCCTGTGCCCCAAGTGCCCAGACTGTGACAAATCACTCTGCAAAGGGCCAAGGCAACACCGATAACCCAACCCTTCCCTCTCACCCCACCTGCAAAGGGCCTCTCTCTCTCTCTCTCTCTCTCCCTCTCTCACCTGGCATCCAAAGAATGTTCCAAGGGATGTCTGCTTAAATTTGCACCTGGAAATCTCACAAGTGTTTATAAAGAGACCACCTGGACCATGCTGTTCGTGTGCTGGGGGTGACCCACACGGACTCCTGTAGCTGATCCCAACCTTCACAAGGCAGGCCAGAGACAGGGCCTGACAAACCAGAGAATCCCACAATGGTTGGGGTTGGGGGGGATCTTAAAGCCCATCCAGTTCCACCCTCTGCCATGGGCAGGAACACCTTCCACTACCCCAGGTTATTCCAGCCTGGCCTTGGACACTTCCAGGGCTGGGGCAGCCACAGCTTCTCTGGGCACCCTGTGCTAGGGCCTCCCCACCCTCACAGGGGAGAATTTCTCCCCAGTATCCCATCTACCCCTGCCCTCTGGCAGTGGGAAGCCATTCCCCCTTGCCCTGCGCAAATCCCCTCTCCAGTTCTCCTGGAGCTCCTTTAGGCACTGGCAAGGCTGTAAAACCTCTAACAATGTAAATTGTTATAAGGCTGTAAATTGTACAGGCTGTAAACGTATATTTATGTAATATTGTATAATATTTATATAATACTGTAAAATTGCAAAGGCTGTAAACATATAACAATGTTAAATCCTGGAAGCTTCTATTACCAAGGAAAGAAAAACTGGAGGGGGGAAGGATAAAGAACAAGAAGGGAGAGAGGCAAAGTGCTACAAGGTGTGGGAGGAAAAAAGGCTCAGCTCATGAAGCAGCAGCCAGGTAATGTCTGAGGTGTGCCCAGAGCCGTGCCCAGAGCTCTGCCTCCCACACTCCAGCCTGTTACATAAGGACCGGAGGGAAATCTGGATGCCTTAAATTCTTTAAAGCCCTTGAAAGAGAGTAAAAGGAAAGGGACAGGAGGAAGAGTGAGGGGGGCACCCAGCAGATTTCCCAGGGGCTCTGATAACCATCTCGTTCATGGAGAAAGAAACCCAAAGACATTTTTTATACATCTAAGTGTCAGGGAAAAACCAAATTTTAAGCAGAACTGTGCCAGTGCAATTCCCCCTTCACCTGGCAGCCTTTGAGGAGAACATAGGGAATTTCTACAAAGGCACCTGGGGCTCAGGGCTGGTGCTCCCAAGACTGCTCCTTCCTGCTGCCAGTGCTGGTCACGCAGGAGTGACACATCTGACACAGCTCCCTGTCGGACCCTGAGCTCCAGTCCCTGGGATAAGGGGGGCAGCAGAGGTGGCAGGAGGAGCAGCAGCTCGATTTCACATTTAGGACTCCAAAGCCCAAACTGTCCCCAAGATGCAAACCAGGAGCTGAGCAGGGGCCGGGCGTTAATCGAAGCAGACAGCTCTGTAATTAGTGACACTGACTCCCAGCCAATTCAGTGCCCCTTGCAGTGTGGACTCATGTTTACAAAATGGTCCCTCTCTGCTAAGAATGTCAAAAATAAATTGCCTGCCTTTCCCCCGAGTTAGAGTTTCCCTGTACACGTGGGGTTCACTTCACCTGCGAGCCCCGAGGACGGGCTTGGCTCCAGCAGCTCTAGGGAGAGCCTCAGTGGATGCAAACCCAACTGCTGATGGCTTTATTTATTCACTTTGATTCGCCAGGCTGGGACAAGGTTTCTTTCCAATCCCCTGTAAAAATCACTGCAGTGACTGCAAGCCCCGACCTCCACAGATGGGGCAGTTCCACTTCCCACCGGTACCGCATCAAAAACAGACCAATGGCTGCTCTGGGGCTGCTGCTCACCTGGCCCCGAGTCAGCTCCTGGGGAGGGCCTGCAGCCTGGGATGGGCATGGAGGGACAGGGAATGGATCCTTCAGACAGGCACACAGGGACAGGGAATGGAGCCTCCAGGTGCAGGGAAACGCAGCTGAAATATTTCAGGCTGAACAGCCCCGAGGACTCGGGGAGCTGCTTCCCATCAGTGCCAACCGCACCTGCTCTGTAAATGTGCATCCCACAAACCCCCCTCTTCCCAGGAGGGACACGAAGGGACTCCGGGTGAAGGGGACACCCAAAATGCCCACAGCGCCCTGAGCTCTGCTGGGTGAACAGCCTGGTCTCGGCAGGCACAGCTCAGTCCCTGCACGCCTGACCCCTCCCGGGGCACTGCAGGGGCTCACTCCAACCCCTCGGCAATTCCAGCGGCAGAGATGGAGTTTTTTGTGCTTTCACACAAGCCAGAAGCAGCTCATTAGAAGGAATTTCCCCCGAGCAGGTACCCCCAGGCCAGAGCTGGCATCACCAACAGGGAGACAGCCCCCTCCGAGCAGCCTCTGCAGCAAGTTTCCATTTCCAAACCCCACCCAAATCCCTGTGTTTTGCTGCTGTGCCTGTTACCAGTCACAAACACTGCTGGCTGACCAGCTCCTCATTAGCTCAGTGCATTTAAACACAGAGAGAGTAGGAGGCTCCCCTGTCCCAACACTCTCTGCTTCCTGCACCTCACTGTCCACCTCCACCTCTGCTCTCCTCATCCTCACTGCAGCAACCTCCGCCCTCAGTGGTACTTTGAGGTAGATCCCGGGAAGTGGCAAACAGTTTTCCACCCCCAGCCTCTCCTGCTGGAAAAGACAACTATTCCCCAGCATTTCATCGCTCTAAGATTTATTTTCCTCCTTCTTTGATCACTCCTTAAGATAATCTTTCCAGAGAAGCTCTCTGTAGGACAAAGGCTTTCATCGTGCAGTTTGGATATGAATGATCAGCCTCGAGGTATGCAAAACCCCATCCTTTTTCCTATCTTAAAACTGAACATTTCCAGGACACCAAGATTAATGAGTGGCTGTATGGAAAAGCAGCAAGGCTCAGCTTCTCCTCCAAAATGATGTCTTTGTTGACTAACCACAAACTGCCTCTTGCCAGCTGGAAAACTGGGCCAGAAATGAATGTCTCTCCTGGTACTGGCCTGTCTGGCCAAGGAGCAGCTGCCAGAGAACACTGAGCTCGGCTGAGAGCGTGTGTTGTTGCATTTGGGGAGTAATAACGGGGACATTTGGCCCACAGCTAGCTGAGGAACTGTTTGTAAAATGGGACAAGGAGGAATGGAGAGGTTTTCCTCAAGTTTTTGGGAAGAAGTACATTCTATGATGCCTCAGTGCCAGTACAGGCTGATCCAGAACAATCCCTCACACGCCAAGTTCCTAAAACTGCCAGAGAGGAACAAAGACCTGAGCATTAGCAGGTCGTGGCTGCCCCTGGACCCCTCAAAGTGTCCAAGGCCAGCTTGGATGGGGCTTGGAGCCACCTGGGATAGTGGAAGGTGTCCCTGCCCGTGGCAGGGGGTGGCACTGGATGGGCTTTAGGGTCCTTCCCAACCCAAATCATTCTGGAATTCTGTGATCAGTGAATCAGCTTACGGAACGCAGAGCACAGAACACAAACTGTGGCTGAAAATTTCTCCTTCACTCTTACAGACCAGATTTCTGCTTCACTTGGAGTCTCCTCACGTGCCCCAAACACCCTTTTCACTGCTCTGGCCGTCTCAGACACTTGGCAGAGGCATTACTGCAGAGCCAAAGCCCCATTTCGTCTTTCAGAAGATACAGAGTAGAGCACAACATTCCTTCAGGCACAAGTCTCTGCCCCAGGTGGGCTCCCCCAGCTCCCCTCGCTGGCTATGCAGCAGCAGCTTAAGGCACGTCAGGACATTATGGAACAGGGTTAGCCTGGGCTGCAGAGCTGTGGGGGTGGCTGGGGCTGGTGGCATCTCTCCTTGGGGAGCAGGAGACAGGGCTGGAGGATGGTGATGCTTCAGAAGGAATGAGAAAAGCCTGGCTTGCAGCAGGCAAATGGGAAGGTAATGGGATTCTGTGCGAGTCATGAATTTTAAACACTTCTCTAAGCTCTGTGTTTCCAGCTGGGTCTGAGCTCTTTGATGGAAAGGGAACGAGGGAGGCCTTGGAGAGCTGCTCTCTCTTCCCAAGGTTCCCCTCACCACCTCCAGCTCCTCTCCAGAGCCTTTTCCAGCTGTGCTGCACAGCTCTTGTGAGACACACACCAGCCATCAAGCAGACACCAGTGGGAATGGGAAAACTCAAGTCCTAGCTCAAGATGGAGAGAAATTTCCTAACATCCCTGCCATGCTTCAGAAGATCCAATGTCATTACTGATAATCAAAAGCAAATTAACTGATCAAGTTCCTAATGAACTCATGATTTTAAACTGCCACAGGGGCTCAGTAATTACAATTCCTGAATCTTTCAACTCTGGAGAGCCAAATCACCATTAATTCTCCTCGAAAACAGAGCAGAGAAAATGTTTCTTTGGTCAAGGCAGTTCTATCACCCAGGTGATTCCTCCCTAAGTTACTCGCGTTGCACTGATTTGTGAAAATACGAGCCCATTTACTGATTACAGAGGAAATATAGAGACTTCCCCCAGCATTTCCCTGTGCATGCTGCTTTCCCTGGAAGGAGGCCATTCCAAAAGCCAGGTCCTTCTGCATGGTGCCTGTGATGTCGTGCCAAAATGGCTCAGATTGTTCAAAAACCTACAGGTAGTTTAAAGCAAAGCTGTTGTGGCACCCCACATTTTTGTGCCTAAATTCCTAACAGGATTGTGGTGAGGCTCAGAACTGGAGCCAACAGCTCCCACTCCCATCCCTCCACCGGAGTGACCCAGCCACACACAACAGCGAAAGCAATCTTGCTGGAGTGAGATCAGGCAGGAGCCAGGATCCCAGCATTCCACAAGGGCACCCCAGGGAAGGGCAGGAGGGGCTGAGCTCACCTATGAGGGAGTTGAGCGAGGAGTAGGAGCTGACTCGCCTCATCTTGTCGATGGTCTCAAAGGACAGGATGTACTCCTCGTTCTCAGGGCTGCCCAGCGTGCTGCTGGCACTGCTGCTCGTGCTCAGGTTCCCAGGGGAAAAAGCAACAGAGCTTCCAGCTGCCAGGACAAAACAGCAGATTCTGGAATGACGACTGGCAAGAGAACAATTTTCACCCAGACATAAGAGCCCTTTTCTAAATCCTGCCACACTCAGGGAAGGAAACCCCTTACCCAGGGGGCAAAGCCACAATTCCCCTTTTTAATACTGAATGATTAAACACAGAATAAGCAAAAGATTGAGTTAAAAATCCACTTGTGCTTGAAAGCTGGAAGGCACATTTTTAGTCCCCAAACACTCAGAAAAATCAATGCTAATGACCAGAAAATTGCAGCTAAGTATGAGGGGGCTTCTCATCCAAGCCCTTGGAGCTGGATAATTTGGGCTGAAGTGCCAGTTCCAGCCTGTGCTGTCCTGCACGTGGTGTTTCCCGGCTGGCACAAGGGGCATGAAAAATGGAAGAGTTCTCAAGTGTCTCTTACACTCCTCGTTGAGGCTGAGGTTCTGCAGGGACTTGTTGAGGTTCCTGGCCGTGGTGACAGCGCGGATGTTGCCGTAGGAGCTGACGGAGCGCAGCCGCGGCGTGCAGGGCCCGTCCCGCACCGGGGTCAGGCTCCCGCCCTCTGTGGGGCAAAACGAGCAATTATGGCTGTAGCCAAACCCAGCCACAGCACCTCAGTTATTTCCCAGCAAATAAGCAATTAAAACACCACCAACATGAACAGAATTTGTAATTCTCTGTCAGGCTAAAAGGGAACAAGGTACAGCAGCGGATCCAGCACGGAGCCTCTGTCTCTGCTGTCCACGCTGGGAGTTTGGGACATCCAACAAGGCCAGGTGAGCCCAGCCTTGCCAGTGCCTCGCAGGGGCCCTGGTGACTCTTCTTTGCAGGTGGTGCTGGGCCACTGCCCAGCCCCTGTGCCAGGACAGTCTGAGGCAGCGTTGGCCGTCTCCTCTCTGCTGCTGCTCGTCAAACTCCCCCTGGATTTTCTCATCATCAGGAGCTATGAAAATTCTGCTTTCCTGACCAAATTTCAGGCCTGATTTCAAGTCATATTTCACCCTGAGCACACACAGTCCCACAGCCTCAGAAGAGCTGCTCTGTTTCCCTGCAGAGTGGCTGCACTGTGGTGGGGGGCTAGTGCTTCCAGAGCATCCTGCTTCAGGATTCTTTTGGATAAGGAAAAGCACTGTATAAACTGCACGCAGTGTTTATTTCCTGCAGCAAATGGGGAGGAGCTCATTTTCCAATGATTCAGTTATTCAGAGGACAGGGAGACTAAACCACTCTGTGCAGAGACAGCACATGGTCTTGCCTCAAGATTCTGCAGAAGTCCTGTCATCCTTCAGGATTTCCACTGCAGTTTAAATCTGAAGAAAAGGTGAGGTTAGTGACAACTTCACCAGGACATTTCATTCCTCACATAAAGCCACAGACACAATAAAAGGGATGGAGCCACAGGCTAGGAGCACAGAGTTCTCCCCTTCCTTGTCTGCCTCTCACAGCAGCAGGGCTGGTTCATGGTGTACTGGAGCTGTCACCAGGTCAATGTGACCCAACTGAATGTTCAGGTGTGATTTGAGAGGGGAAAAAGAAAATAAGCCTGTGTGCTGCCCTGACCAATATCCTTCAGCCTTGAGGTGAAGAGAACCTTTTTGAACGGGGCAGGAGGTTCCTGGTGAGCTACAGCCATGGCTTAGGTGGAGACTCGGTGGAGGATGGATTTCTTCCACTGTGACATCTCACAGGGCTGAACAGACACCAGATCTCCCCACCTTGTCACTCACCATGTCACAACAGGGCTCTTTGAGAAATCCCTACCAGCAAGAAGCTCACTGTGTTGGGAAAACTCCTTAAATAATTCCCAAGTACTTTCAGGCCCTATATCTCCTGCCCACCCAAAGCCAAATCCCCACCTGGAGCAGCTGGAGAAGGGAGAGGGTAATTCTTCTCCTCCTCTATGAACTGCAAGGCCACGGTGCAGAAATTGCTCTCGTACTGAACCACCAGATGACTCAGGGCCACCACCAGCTCCTGGGGAAAGAGCACAAGAAACATCTCATGGTCACACAGGTGAGAAACAAGGGACTGAAGGCAAACACAGGCCAGTATCGTTGGTATTACTGGGAGGCCATCCAGGGTGATAATTCTCCCTTAATTCACAGGGGTGAGCTGCAGAAAGCCAGAGGACTGTGTCTCACACTTAATTCTTCACAAGCCTTTTCTACCTGGACAGGCTTCCCCCTCTTTGGAGCAGCCTGCTCTAGAGGGAGGTGTCCCTGCCCACGGACAGCAGTGGTTGGAACGAGATGAGCTTTAAGGTCCCTTCCAACCCAAACCATCCTGGGGTCCTGTGGCTGATTCTGCCCAATGCTGTCAGACTGATGCTGTGCCACAGACAGCTCTGACCTGGCCCCAGCCCCCAGGATGGGGGTGGCTTCCTCAGAGCAGGGGCTGTGCCAGGGCTGGAGGTCCTCAGCCCGCCGTGGCACAACCGGACCCTCCTGGCACTGCCCAGTCCCTCCAGGAGGCACCTCCTGCCTAGCCCCTGGGAACAGCAGACAGGAGACAGAGCTGGCTTTGGCTGCTGTCTCTGCTCAGGGATGATCTCCCAAGGAGAGATTTATGAATCTCACCGAGCATTCAGTGTGACACACAGCTCTCTCTTGAATTAAACTGATTAAATGCTGGAACGAGACAACAGAAATGAATCTTTGCAATGCTGGTGACAACTGCCAGGGTGTTGATGTTCCAGTAAAGTAAACACAAGCATGAGGACACTTCAGAACAGCCCTCAAAAACAATCCAGAATGTCAAAAACCATTTAATGTACTACTGATGTACAATGGTGCATCAGGAACTGTAACTCTCCCAAAGCTGGAAAGCTGCTCCGGAGCAGCCTGTGATCCATCCCCAGGGTTCTAAAGGCAGGGAGACTTTTCACTGAGCAGAGTTCTCACATTCTCTCCACAGCCAAACTCCCTGGAAGCCTGTTGGCTCAGGCCCAGAGCAGAGCCTGAGCACACCCAGCCCCTGACCCTGCCCGTACCTTGCGGACCATGGGGCTGCCGTCGTTGATGAGCTGGGCCAGCATCATGGCCACGTTGTGGTCGATGGTGGTCGAGTGGTCCGTCCGCTCCGCTGAGTTGCCCACAAAGGTCCCCAGAGCAAAGACTGCGGCACAGCGAACCTGGGGACACAAACAGCCCTGGGTGCTCCCCTGTGCTGCCACGGGATTTCATTTATCCCCAAAAATGGGAGCTCTGGAAACTCGAACTCCTGTGTCAGGTCAGCAGGGAACCCGTGGGGAGCAACAACCCCAGCAGCCTCAGCAAACTGAGTTTTAAGGATTCACAGATGCAGGATATGTTTAATTTCCCAGAATACTCAGTGACCTTCCCATGGGTGTCTTCCAGTTGGTGTTGCCTTGAATGCTAATTAACAGGAATAAGATACACACAGCTCCTGTTGGGATGTGGATCTTTTACAGGACTGCTGACTCTTCAGGCACAGGCTTATAGGAAGGTAGATGATGGAAAAAAGGAGAAAAATCAGGGAAAACTTTGGAAAGCCACCCCACCTCTGCAGAAACACTGCTCAGAAAGTGGGGAGAATGGGGCCAGGGACAAGAGAAGGAGGATGCAGGACAGAGACTGGATGTGGAGGGGAATCTCATCTCTAATCTCTGCACGTTATCAGAGCTGTTTATCTCAGCTCCCTTCTCCCAGGTGTGTGTGTCAGGTCTGATGGGCTCCGTCAGTCACTGCCAGGCCCAGCACAATCCCTCATCTCCTGGGAGTGTCACAAAGGTAACACACAGCCAATTACAGATGCATTTTCACAATGAGCAGGGGGAGAAGAGTTTTCATTCTTGGACAAAAAGACTAGAGGGTTTTTTGCAACACACAGTGAGTTTTGGGAGCACATTTTTAACAACTTCTGATATGCGAGGAAGCAAAAACCGTGGCATTTCCTAACTGCAGTGCCCAGATCCCAGGGGTTTGGGGCTCTGTGAACTCCCTCTGCATTTCTCTGGAAGCTCCTCTTGTAGGGCTTGTTTGATTTGCATCACCTTGAAAAAACAGCAAGATCTTTCTCCTAACCAGACATAAACACAAAGCTCTGGAAGGCCCTGCTTTGTAGGAACTTCTGTCTTTCTGCCAATTCAAGGGGCATTTGCCAAAAGAGTTGGATTTTTACCTCTGGGATTGGATCTGAGAGGAGGCTGTAGAGCTTCTCATGGGCGCTGTCTCTCACTCCACACCACCTGGCTGAGTCGAAGTTCTGCCAGATCCTCCCCAGACAAATGGCCACCCACTGCCTCAGGAGCGGGTGGGGATCGTTCAGCTGCTCCAGGCAGATCGCTATCAGGTTCCCTTGCAGGCAGGCTTCCTGCAACACAAACCAAGCTTTTGTTTGGGATGACAGCTTCCCACCTCATCCCCACAGAAGGAGACTATTTCTGAAGGAGTCAGGAAGCCAAGAGAAAATAATCACTCAGTGGTTCCAGACTGATTTTGTTACAGAATACCAGCATCTCGAAGGGAAAGGCAGCTAGAGTTGATTAAATAGTTGAGCATTAAAATGCTTTTTGTAATGCATAAAGCTTGGTTTTTCCTCTTTGGAAATATTCCTTGCACCTGCCAGAGCCCCAAGGTTTATGGCTCATTCCACAGATCATTCCCAGCCATCAGGCTGGGACCAGGAACTCTTTCCTTCCCAATGTGCCAGTGGCTGTGGAAGGACTCTTGTCTCTGTCCCCCACTGCCAGGTGCTGGGTACAGAATGTCTTTGTCACATCTCCAGGCCAATTCTTCTGTTAATTCACACAGAAATAACAAAAAAAACTCCTTCTAGTTCTGTTTCCCAGTTCAGGTTTGGGCTTTAATGCAAGCCAGGACACTTTATCAAAGCAAAGGCATGAGGCAGAGAGAGGTGGGAGAGGATGAAGGGAAGAGGCTGCTGGGACTCACCTGCCCAGTGTTGTAGTTGTTGACAATCACAGCCAGGATGAACGCTGTCATCGTCCTGTGCTCAGCCTGAAAACAACACAGACTGAGGGTTCCCTGGAGAACAGGGCAGGGAACAGCTACAGCCCACCCTGAAACATGGCATTATCTTAAGTGCAGTGTGTGCCATGTTAAAAAAACAGAAAATTCCAGCTTTCTTTTCCCTTTCTTGGCATCAGCCCTGTTACACCCCAGACACCTCCCCAGCTGCCCACAGGATCCTCCCAACCAGCCTGGCCCTGCTCTGGGGAGCCTCCCCAAGACCCCTTACGGGAACCCAGCTGCTGCAGAGGGAGCTGCCAAAGCTGTGGGGCCATTCCCTGCCCCTGCAGCCATCCTGGAGCCCCCAGCTCCCACCCTCACGGAGACTCTGCTTACACAACTCCACAAGTTTGTAAAGCCTCGGATGGTTTGGCTGCCTCTGTCACACACCTCAGCAGAGACTCTCCCAGTACAGCACTGGGTGCCACTGGAGGGGGAGGCAGCCCCACATGGCACCAGAACAGCAGCACATCAGCTAAAACAAGCGAAACACATGCTAAAGAGTCTGAATAAATGTGACATGTCCTTACTGGCATGTAAGGATCTGCCAGGACCGAAAGGAAATACTTGTGTCCATTGTCCTTCACCAGGTCAGCCTGGCACGACTGAAACAGAGACCAAGAAAACCACAGTGAGAACCACAACACACACGTTTGTTCCTCCAGTGATGCATAAACGTTCCAGTTCTTAACCATTTTTCTCCAATCTTGTTTTTATTTGAGAAGCCAAATAAAGTTCAGGCCCTTCCTGGGAGCTGCCACCAAACAGCCCCACAGGGACAGAGCAGGGAACCCTCTGCCAGCCCCACAGTGCCACAAGCAGCAGCTGCAAGTGTGAGCTCCTGCTGTGGGGAAGAGTCAAAGGAGCCATCTCTGTGCCACATTAAACCCCCCAGTACATTTGTATCTCCCACTACACCCAGCCCAGACTGCAGAGCAGCTCTGGGGCCTTGCCCAGCCCTGGGGAGAGCAAGGCAGGTTCCTGGGCTGGGCTCAGAGGAGAGCACAGGGCTTTGCTGACACACAGCTCAGGCTCCAGGCTGACGTTTTGGGGTCATTCTGAGAGGATACACACGGAGAAAGTGAAAATGCAAGGGAGGAAACCCTGACTTGGCACCAGCTCCCTGTGACACGGCTCTGCCGGAGACAGGATCATGCATTTTTCATCAGGAGGAGAAGGTGAAGAAGGGAACTAATTGCTGAAAGGGGAGGGGATGGCGAGGCAGAGATGCAAGAGAATATTTTAGTGCTAAAGAGAGTGAAGCTGCTGGTTTTGGCAGACCCAGGAGCAGAGGGCCTGGATTGCTGCCAGGCTGCAGCTACGAGAGGCTTCCCCGACTCCCGTGCCACTGCACGCTCCAGGCTTCCTCTCCCCCTTTGCCTTCCTGGTGTCAACACTTTCTGTTCCTCACACAGAACCGTGCCTCGGCTTTAATGCAGGCCCAGGGACAGCAGCAGAGGGGAGGCTGCCCAGCCCCACACTCGCTGTGCTGCCTCTGCTGCCCACTCCCTGGGGCTCAGAGAGGGAAGGATGGCCACAAAGCCAGAACTCAACCCCCCCCGCTGGGATCCTGGGAACAATGTGGGAATCCAGCACCACTCACACCTCCTCCTCCTCATGGAATAAGCAGCTCCACTGTGAATAATAACACAACACGACCAAACCAGGCTGCAGGCTCGGTGTGCGAGTTCAGAACTTACAGAAAATATTCTGTTTGCAAGGAGCTGCTGCCTGTCCCCTCCCTCAGCAGCGTCCACAGCACTTCCCTGGGGAGCCTGCCCCCTCCTCC
Organism: Pachycephala philippinensis; assembly: GCA_013397055.1. NCBI lineage: Eukaryota > Metazoa > Chordata > Aves > Passeriformes > Pachycephala > Pachycephala philippinensis. Next base: position 47,112 of record VWZT01011795.1, read on the forward strand.
CTTCCCACTCCCACCACGTGCTGGTGGAATGAGTGAGTGAAACAGCACAAAGAAACCCAAATCCACTATTTAAGAGTATTTTTTTGTGTTTTGCTGTAAAGCAGAGCCTGCAAACAAGTGAGGCAATGCCAGAGCATGGGAGGGAATGTGTGAGGGGCAGGGGGGTGAGAGCTCTCCTGGAGAGGAGGAGGGCACAACACCACAGGGAAACCACACCTGAGCCCCTGACACACACCTGGGGCTGAGGCACAGCCTTGGGTGCACCACAGATGAGCTTTTCCAGAAGAGCTCCAAGATGAATAGTTTTCATTTTCTTTGCTTTCCCAAATCCTCTTAGGATGTTAATGAAAATACTGTTATAAAACTAAACCTGACAATGCTGGATCAACAGCAGGAAAAACTTCACAAATTCAGTGCTATTCTCCACACTGAAACGGAGGAGAGGTACAAAAATAACCCCCGAAGAGGAAAGATCCAACATCCACAGCAGTTCAGACATTCTACATGGACTTGCAATTGTGCCTGAATTAATGAGTGCACCTCTCCTAATAATGTTATAGTGCTCAACTAATTGCACCCACAAAGCACTGAGTCAGAGATACGACTCTACAAATTTATCTGCAATTACTTACCAGCTTAATTATTTATTTGAAACCCCAGCACGCAGAGCCCTGGCTGAGGCAGCACACTGCTGAAGCCCACAAGCCAGGCAGGGGCAGGAATACTCACACTGTCCACTGCCAGGATCTTGGCCCAGATGAAGACGAGGAGAGGTCTCAGCTCACGGGCTGAGCTCTGGAGGAGCTTCAGCACATATGGGAAAATGCCAACGGAGAGGGCCTGGGAGGCAGAGAGCAAATCCCTGTCAGTAAAACCCTGTGAGCAAACCCCCCCCTGGCAGCTCAGCCCCCCAGCAGGGCGCAGGATGCAGCATCTTTACAGACACAGCTGAGAAATCTGGTAGAAAAAAATTTCACACGTTTCCAGTAAAGAGGGGATCCCTGTGTGTGTCTATTGCTCATTTTAATCTTGCATGTCACCAGGTATTTTCAGACTCATTTGGTCCCTGGAGACTCTGTTAATCCAGCACCAGCTTTCTCTCCTCACAGCCTGGGCTGTTTTATGCTCCACATCCTCACTTCCCTCAGCTGGGGCCGTTGGCTCTCCCAGATAAACACGTCACAAAGTTCAGGAATTCCAGCTCTCCCACTGGAAATTAACTCCAGGAGGGAGGTAAAGCAAACCACTAAAAAGTCCCATCACTGAGCTGCTCCACGACCAGCTGCTGCTTCATCTTCATCACTTTTATCAACAAACAGCTCCATTTACGGGAGTGCTTTAAACTGCTCCTCTGTTTAATTCTTATTTATGCTCCACACTGTGCTGCCACTTTCCAAACTGCAGCATGCAGCTGCTGCCTGCTCAGAAGAGCTTGTAAAATTCAGACACCAAACAGATAAAGGAGGAGAAGAAAATGATGCAGCCAGTAAGCTGAAAGAACACATAATAAATGTATATGCTGTTTTTAGCTATGTATTTTATATGACAAACCTTCTTACTTGCCCCAGATATTTCCTCCTAGTTTGTCCCTTCCATTATTTTACACTAAACTATTCCCAAGGAACTCCTCTTTGCTGTACTGGAAACAAACACGGGAACGAATCTGATTGACACAAACCTCTGTTCTTGTAGGGACACTCGCTCCATTTCCCCCACAAACCCGGTCATCTGTCAGCTCTGTGGATTATCCTCCCCACCTCCCTCCCCTAAATCACCAGCTGCATTCATCAGCCCTGCTGAGACGAGTGGCAGTGTTGGAGCCCACGTGCAGCTCCCACGCACCAAACTGACAGCCCAGGGCCCCAGGTCCAGGAACCTCCCCAGCAGATCCAGAGCTCGCAGCCGGTGCACCTGGCTCAGCAGCACCTGTGGGGCAGAGGGAGGGGGGTTATTGTCCAGGGAAAGCACATCCTTGGGCCTGCACAGCACAGGGAAGGGACGCTGACAAACCCTGGCTGTGAGAGCTCTGCCAGCCAGGGGTCACACCCCGGCAATGTGCCTCTGTGGAGCTGCCCAGGACACCAGGGAAGCAATCCCTAAGGATTCCAGCTGCCTTCCCCAGCCAAGCTCATGATGGTTCCTGCAGCAGGACCCAAAGGGCAGCAGCAGCCCAGCCTCCCACTGCTCCCAGCAGCTCAGGAGCACAAGAAGAGGCTTTGCTTTCCTTGGCAAATCAATATCGGAGACTTAAGAGGGAGCAAAAGGTCATGTTGGTCGTTAATAAAAATCTCATTAAAATGGAGTCTGACAACGCTAATGAGGTGGTGCTTTACTGGCTTATACCTACCCTGGTGTGAAATATTAACAGATAGACTTGCAGTTCTTAATCTCCTTAACAGATGTAAGATATTGGAATGCAACGTTTAATCCTTGGTTTAAATTGAGGAACATCCTTCAGCATGGATCTCAGGGAAAGAGACGCCTTGATTTACCTCCCCAATTCCATCCCCTTCTCAGTGTTTTTGCATGCTGCATATTGAAATTAGATTATTTTTCATGTTTAATATTGAAGAATAACTAAATTACTTGGCTCACATCTCACACGCTGGATGACTGGTCCTGGATACTGAGGTGGTGCACGAAAAGTCCAGAAGAAAGCAGGGGGATGTGATAACTACTCCTGTGATTTCACTCTGAATAGCAGAGCTCAGATCTCAGGACAGGTCATAAGAGAAAGGATTTTGGTCATCCTGCCCTAGTTGGCACCAGCCTATTCCATAAACCAGCCCAGGAATAACAGGGGCGGCTGTTTGGGATTAAAGCAGGAGCAGAGAGCAGGGCAGGTGAGGCTGGGGCAGGGCTGGGACAGCAGCAGAACCTGGCAGGGGCAGGAGGCACAGACATGGCACAGCTGGGACACTCCAGCCTGCAGAGAAACCAAGGAACTCCAAACTCTGTCGAGAAATGGAACTAATTGAAAAGGATGTCTGGCTGAAGACACAAACCCCAGCTGCACCCTGCTGCCATCCCACAGGACATTCCCCCAGAGCAGTCTGTGGCTGACTTGAAAAGCTCCTTTTTGTCATCGTCCAACCCAAACAAAGCCCTCAGTCTCGAAGGATCTCCCATTCCCCCCTCCCCAGCAGATGTGCACAGCAACCTGAGCCCAGGCTGACACACATTCCAGAGCCCTGGATGGGGATGGGGGGGTCAGTGCACAATTCACGACCTGCTGGTGGGACAATGGAAGTGCTCGTGTGCCACCCCACGCACCCAGCCCTGCGTCACTGGCGTTTGTCTGTCGCGATTCCCAGGCAGAAAACGGGGAGTTAATTATATCCACACACGCAAATTGGGGATGCAGCAGGACACAGGGGGATCATTTACACGTAACAGTCCACATTTTAGCAGGCAGCTCCTCACAAAGGCAGGATGAAGGCAGTGATCTCCACAAGCCCCCTGCACACAGGAGACCCCACAGAGAGGGAATCTCCCCAGGCATCGAGGCTGTGTGCCCTGCCTGCTCTCTGATGGCTTCTCTCCCTGGGGTCTGAGCTCTCCCATGGCGTCAAAGCAAAAGACACCCAAAACGGGTCTGAAACTCCCTCCCTTCCTGGCCTGGATTAGCTGGGCTTGGATTCCAAGTATCCTCACACCTGTTACCAACCAATCCTATTCCACTGTACAATTAATATGCTATAATTGTAACAACAATTATGCTGTCCCAGCTCGGTTTTGCTCCAGGCAGGAACACAGGTTTCTTTGCCAGGTGACCTCTCAGTTCCACTGCAGTCAAGCTCCTGCAGAGCCTGCTGGTGCCAAACAATCCATTGGAAAGCAGCAAAGTTGGAGCTGGAGCAAAATCCTGCCTGCTTCCATCGCAATGACAGAGACAAACCACACATCTGCTTATCCACCTCATCTCTCAAGGCTTGGGAGACTCAGGAAATTAAAATTTGGTCTTGCAGAGATGGATGGTGCTGTCAGTCACAGACCCAGCTGACAGGGGAGTTTCCTCACAGACCCCTGTACAGGGGACTGGGACCACATTCCTTTAAAAGAAAGGTTTTAAATTGTGCTACTGGTAGAGCAGAGCCCACAGTACCTGGGCCAGGGTTTGTATTTCTGTCAGCACAAACTCCAGGGGATGGGAGGCCAGAGCAGGTTGACAGATGACAACTGCAATCCTGGCCCTGCCATCAAACATCGGCTGAAATGCCGCGTTCTGCTTTTCCTGGCTTTACCTCTCCTTTAAACACGAGACCTCTGTCCCATCTGAGCAGTGCCCACAGAACCCCACGTTCCCCAGGCATGCTCTGCAGAGTTGTTTCTGTGTTCCTGCAGCAAGGCTTCAGCCCCACTTTAAAGGGAACACTTCCCAGGCTGTAGCAGGCGGATAAAAGAGCCATTTTCAAATGATTTACGCTGCAGTAACTTCCACTTCCCGAAAAAGGGGAAGATAAAAGTCTGTCTCACAGAGGTGGGATGCAGAGGAGATGCCAGAGAGACAATGAAGATGTGCTGCTCTGAGAGAGGCGGCAACTCCTGAGGCAGCAGAGCCGGACGTGGACCAGAGCAGGGGCTTGGCTCCACCAGAGCCACGGGATGGGGTAGGAAAAGCACTTTGGCTTCATCCACATGGGTCTGGTGAACACACAAACAGCTCTCATTCATCCTGGAGAAGCCTGTGGAATTTATGTTCCCAAAGGCCATCGGGTTGGCAGCTCGAGGCTGAGTGGGCAGGGGAGACATGGACACATGGCATGGACAGGGAGAGACAGGGACACCCCTGGCACAGACAGGGACCCCCAGCCCCAGGACTCACCTGCAGGACGATGGGCAGCTGCTCTGGGGGGTTGCGGTTCTCCACGCCCATGGTCAGCCACACCTGGAAGGCCGTGAGCTGCTCGGCAAAGAAGGGGCTGTGCTGGGGGAGCAAAGTGGGAATGCAGGCATGGGTTAAACAAGGAGTGAAGCCAAGAGTTTTGACACCTATGGACTTCATTGTTTCCTAAAGCTGTGATTTGTAACTGATGCACATTTGCTTGGGGGTTTCTAAACGCATAAAAACTTCCCAAAGACTGAGCAGACACAAGTCCCTTTAAATCTGTTTGGAAGAGAAGGAGAAGGAAAGAGTAGCGAAACAGGAAAAGTGACCACAAAAGGTCCTAGGGAAGCGTGGCTGCTCTGTCCCCAGGAGCAGCAGATGGAGCAGCAGTGGATTTATCTGCTCTGCAGAGGCTGTTCTGCTCCTGCAGCAGCACTCGGAGCTGCCTCTGCCCAGCCCAGAGACACAACCCAAGAGCAATGAAAATAAATTCCTCGTGCCATCCATCACTCTGAGGATGTGGTACAAGCTCGGGGTGAGAACGCACTGACCAAAGCACGCAGCAGCTTGCAGGTAGGAATCCACAGAGAAACAGAAATCAATGAGGAAGGAGGGAGGGAAGAGATGGAGGAGTGAGAGAAAAGCAGCCCAAACCCATCCCTGTATGAGCACTGGGAGCCCTCAGGCCCTTCTCCACCAGGTTATTGTATTTTCCAGGCGTGAGCAGGCAAGAACACCCTGGGAATACCCAGGAGTGGTTTGTGATGTGCTGCTGACACACCCCAGCCCTGAGGGAGCTGCCCAGGGCTGCACCCAGGGCAGGCTGCTCTGCCAGCCCCCAGCAGGTGCCTCACCCGGGTGTTCCCAGCCCTGACACCCAGCCCAGCCCTGCCAGGCAGGGAGGAACAGGCTGGCAGTGGCCACAGTGATGGCAGGGACTGTCCCCTTCCCTCCTCCCTGCTCCCCTTCCCTGCTCCCAGGCCAGCACCAGCCAACCTCCGACCAGGCAGGAATCTCGCCGCACTCCGGCTCCCAGCCCCAGCTGCACACTGATGGCTCAACCTGCCTCCATTCCAGCCAAAACACACAATAAACCACATCTGTCAGGCTTGAAAACCAGCTTGTAAATTGTTCCCAGCCTACCCTGAATCGATCTCCAGCTGAGAATGACCACTCTTCTTCGCTGACCTCCTGTCTGATCCCCAGCAAGTCTGTGCCTCTTCCCACCCCAAAACACTCAGAAATCTCCTGAATTTCAGCTCACTTGACAGAGAATGCCCAGCTGAGGGTTAACACTAATAAAGATGCCTCCAATGACATTGTTAGAGACTGAAAGTAAAAATGAACGTAAGCCAGGAGAAGAAAAATCGTTTTTTTTACGTTCTAAACCAGAGCACAGAGTGAGGAAGGCAAGGGGTGGGAGGATAAAGGCCTCAGGGCATCCTGATCAACCCCCAGCCTGGCAGGAGCCCACAGTTCTCCTCCTGCACTCAGAGCTTTGGAGACAACCTGCAATTACAGCCAGAAAACCTTGGGAAGTTTGGTAATATAAATAAACTTCAAAAATGTTACTGAAAATTAGAGAGACATTGGGGTGGAACAGGGACCTGAGCTTGTGCAGCAGTTATTATTTAAGGGTTTCACTTCATGAAATATCAAAGGAATATCAAGAAAAATCCACTCTGAATAAAAGAATTTAAGCTAAATATATTAAAAATTTTACTTTTCTGCTCTCTGAGATTAAATAAAGCAGAAAAAACCTCAGTGACTCCTGTTAACGACACCGAGCTTAAGAGCTGGTGTAAGAGCTCTGGACATACCCTCAAACTCTCTTTTATATTTGAAAAGAACTCTAATAAGAGATAATTTTAACATTTAGGCCTTTAATTTCAACAATCACGCTGCATGTTGGGACCTTTTGAGTAACAACACTTGGTCGAGTTTGAGCGCTGTGGAACGTTCCGAGTCAGGGCTCAGGCCCTGCTTTTACTGGCAGGAGTTTCCTGCTCACCCCCAGGTGTGGGCTGGATCATGCAGCAGGGAAGAGCTTGAATTTGATTTTTGTCTGTTCCTCTAGGGGAGGATCACAGAATTCCAGAACGGTTTGGGTTGGAAGGGACCTTAAAGCTTATCCAGTGCCACCCCTGCCACGGGCAGGGACACCTTCCACTATCCCAGGGTGTTCTAAGCCCTGTCCAACTTCCAGGGATGGGGCAGCCACAGCTTCTCCAGGCAACCCGTGTCAGACATTCACAATTCTTCAAAACCAGAAACCCTTAAACTGCACCAGCAGAAGTGATGAGCTGAACTGAGGTGTCAGAGAATGGGTGAAACCGGGCCCATGTTTCAGGACATGCCCCAACTTACCCTGAAGGCAGTTCCTTCCTCGATAATTGTGGGTAACTGGGAAAGGCAGATGTCAACAGCAAGGTCCCAGGCTTGCCTGGAGGGAAGGGAAGAGAGGGAAGAAAAGGTATTACAAGTTATCCATAAGGAATAGCAAGGGAAATTGAAATTCTGACCATACAAGAATGTGGACGGTGTTGTCTGAGTGGCTTAGAAGTGCTTGATATTCCCTGTTTCCAGGGAGGAATGGGAAAAACACCTGAAGAAATTTTCTGCAGCATTGGAGAATGTCAACCCACAGGGCCTTTGAGGTAAGTTTTACTACGCAGAAGGAAAATGGTTTAGAGATCAGAGGCAACTGCTCTGATTTTGGCTGCCCACAAAAGGATTCTGTGGGTCACTCACTGCAGCAGCACATGGAGAAGATGCTGAGCTCTTCACCGTAATTCTAGGTAAGCAGCACTAATACTGCTACAAAAATGCCCAAAGCAGCCCTGTGAGGTCAGATCTCAAAGGGTTTAAGTGTTATCAGAAAGAACAAACAAAAAATTTAAAAAGAGATTTGAGTAGATTAAAACAAAATCTCTTTTTTACGCTTCTAAAAACAGGCTGTTGGAGACCAATGGAGCCACACAGCCAACGTTACTCAAACCATTCAAACCTCTGCCAACCTTCTCAACTCAAACCATTCAAACCTCTGCCAACCTTCTCAACTCAAACCTACTCCAGCCTTCCAAGGGCTGTTGATCAATGTCAGCTGTGAAAGAGACTCTGCTCAAGTGAAATACTTCAAATGCTTCTCCAATCATTCCAAACCAGCCCTGAAACAATTCTCCAGCCCTTCCAAACCACCCAAAATGCTGCTGCTGCTGTCTGTGGAAAACACAAATCCTCCCAGCCAACGGGACACCAACAAACAGGTTTGCCCAAAGTAAAACTTCTCTATTTCCAACCACTGGAACAGCTGCTCCCTCCTCAGAGCCTCAGGGTTACACACAGGTTGCACACAGGTAACTCACTGTGCTGGCTGAACAGACAATGGCATTAAACATGTGTTACAATAACTACAAGATTCAAACCGAGCCACAAATGAATGGGAAAGGACTAAACCCCGGAGGGTGGGGAGAGGAAGAGAAGGGAAAACACTGTCACAGTGCTGGTGACAGTGATGGCTGGGGGAGGAGGAGCAGTGATTGACAGCTTTAATATCCCAAAGGGAACGGGAAAGGTGGGCACACGGTGAATGTGCTGCCTGAACTCCTATCACACAAACAAGAGATAAATTTGGGAGCAGCAGGGAACCAGGATGGGAGGTGCTGCATCCTACAAGTGATTTGTGAAAGCCAAGCCCGAGATCAGTGCACCGCCTTGGCAGAGATTGCTGTCTGCAAAGTGCTCTGCAAGATTTGTTTTCACTGCATTTGGGACAAAAAGGGCTCAGCATCATTCTTCCCTCCCTCCTCACTGCTCTCTTCCAGTAACTCCAGACCCCCCAGCCTGACAGGGTGACACAGTGAGGTATCCACAGGGTGACAACCCTGTGAAACACCCCAGTGCTTCAGCTGAGTTATGTTATGAAAGGCATTAAAGAGGGTTTTTTTAATACTACCTTGAACTAATTGCTCTGTAGGCACAAAGTTAAAATCTCTCCTTAGCAGGAAGATTGACTCAGTTAAAAAAAGTGATTTTGCTTATCCCAAAGCCAAGGCAGCAAGGACCCTCCACAGGAACGGTCTGTGGAGGGAACCCCAGCTCAGTCCAATACCCCTTCCCTACACTAGGACTGTTTAAATGTTTAATAATTTAACGTGAACTCATCAGCTGCCTCTTTGTTTCCCAGAGGTGCTGCAAAGTTTGGACTTCAAGCAAAGAACAGAAGGCAGAGTCCCAGCCCTGCTCAGGGACTGGTTTATTGCCCAAACCCATGAACTGCCAGGCAATGGAAACCCCCAGAAACACTCAGAGAGCAGAAACTCAGCCCAGTTAGAGCCTGCGTCTGTCTGCACCCACGGGTACCCATTAGCTGGCAGCTCGTGGAGGCTGATTTTCTTACACTCAAATTTTCGGGGCTGACTCAATGTCTAATGCTTTTAACTCTCATGTCCCTTTTTTAATAATGTATTCTTGACGTCTTTCAAAGTTCTCTTTTCCCCTGGGAATGGTGTGCATTACCTGGCACCACACAGATACCAGGGAACAGGAGTGTTCCTGCCTGGAGAAGCAGCCGAAGGGAGGCTGAGGCCACGTGCAGTCCTGGGGCTCGGGGCAGCTCCTCCTTCTGAACCCATTAAATATTTCCGAGCTCATCAAGTCTGTTGGACAAGACATCCCACATTTGTTCTGCCAGTCCAGTGCCAGCCCTGCCCCGTGTGATTGAATCCCAGACCCCAGCCCCACTTCACCTGTGTCGCAGTGACCCCGTCACCTCCCTAAGCTGCTTTGGGCACAGCTGGGAAGCTGCTCAGACACAGCTATTTTTAAAAAATAGTTATTGCTATTAATATTTGGCACAAGTCTGAAATCCTTTTCTTCTCCCAGCATATCCCCCTGCTCCAGCCACAACTTAGAGCACAGGCTTTGCTATTTCTGTCCTACATCAAAGTCTCCGTAGTCCGATAATGGGACTTGGAGATGTTCAGACTAACACATAGACACAAAAAAATCTGGTTACAATGTAATCTGAACTAATCTAATCCTTCAAACGTCAAACAGCCCCAAATACCTCTTCAAACAATCACTTTCTTCTTGCAGAGGCACCGAGTGTTTCGGCGCAGCTCCACGAGCCTCATTTCCCTGAGGGATGGCTGAGCAGCCCTGATCTATCCCGCAGCCTCCCGTGCTGCTCCACCTGTAATTGGGTTGCTGCATTATGGTTTTGTTTTCAGCCAGAATCTCCGGCTCGCTGTATTTGCAGTACATTATGACTCCTTTCAACCCGAATTTCATGGCCTGCAAACACACCACGGTGTTTCTATTAGGGGTGGGTTGTAGCTCTTCCAAAGCATAATTAAGGTACTTGGGGTTTAATATATGACCTGCGTTAGGAAATATTTCCAAACACATTATTAGGTCTTTTCAAAGGCCATGAATAAAAGCAGCTGGCAACAGCAGTAATGCAAAAACCCTAATCCATCACGGCAGAGATCAAGGTGCTGACAGAGCTCTGCTCTCATGCACAATAGACAGAGCGACTCGAGCTGAACAGCACAGCCAGCCAATCAATGGATATTAATATTAATGTTAATATTAATCCTGTATTAGAGCAGCAGCCAAGACCCTGCAGTGAGAGGCACCACACAAACACAGCCCATGCCCCAGGGGAAGGGGCTGAGCAGGGAAAACTCAGAAAGCCAATAAAAGTAGGAGAAACAGAGGTAACATGTCAGATTCTGTCCAAGAGGGCACGGCCACAGAGATCAGCTCTCCTGACTCCAAAGCACACTGCCCTTCTTGGTGAAGGGAAGGGACTTACAGCTCGTGGGTCAAATATTCCCTCAAAAACTGGGAGTTCTCAGTGTTCCTCAAGCTCCAACTAAAAAGGATGCTGTGATCTCCCAAATGAATTGGCCAGAACACCAACTCGAAAGCTTAACATTTTAAAAAGTTCTTTTCAAGAGGACTAAAGTCTAAGGCAGAGCAGCATCAGCACTTCTTACACCTGTGCCAGATCCCCAACTCAGGATCCACCCAGTGACCTGGGGAAACTCTCTACAGGCAGTGAGGGGGTAAGTAAAGGAGGCAGAGCAGAGGGTGACTTCATGCCCCAGAAGGGGCAGTGGGAATCATTCAGGAGGTAAAAATTGATGCTCAAATGTAAGGTACTGTTTGCAGTGTCGCTCCCACCATGTGCAGATCTTGTCATGGCAGCCAGACCTGCTCCCCAAAACACTGCCTGGGGATCAAAAATCTGGGAAAAGGCTGGGTAAAACACCCATCAGAAAACTCTGCTGGATCAGCCCCCACCCAGAGCCACAGACCTTGGTTCCACAGGATCCCCACAACCCCCTGGCTGGAGTTTCATCCTTTCCAGCACCCTGTGGCCAACTCCCCTGCCCTCAGCTCATCACCCAGCTCATCCAAACTGTAAAATGGGTCTGCAGGCTTCAGATCAGGGATCCGTTAGAAAATTCCTGAGTGAAAGGTGATAGACTAGGGATTATTTTTAGAAAATATTTAAACGAGCCCTAAATTAGTTTCTAAATCTGTCCTTACTAAAAGTTCCTAGTAACGCACTGAGCCACCTCGGACAAAAGTGGAATTTTCCCCTTTGCTGGATTTGCTGCAAACTGCACGTTTTTTGGAGGACACTGAATAAAGTGTGTCAATTCCCTGCTCCCTTGCTCTCTACTTCACCAGAGTTTGGGATTTACAAGGAAAAGAGCCCTTTGTGTGACTGTTCTTAAAAAATTTCTTCTGCTAAATCCTAAAAAGCAGCACCAACGTGCTGTGCTCTGAGGGGTTTCACAAAGGTGTCTCCAGCACCATCCTGTAGCTTCCCAAAGGAATTTCCAGCACCATTCTCCTCCAGAACCACAATATCAGCAAAGAAAATGTGTTTCTAGACCCCATTGTGCTGCCATGCAAGTCTGAGAGAGATAAAAAATGGAATCCAGGAGTTCCCAGATGCATTCCTGTGGTTCACTGCATGGATGGCAACACCAACTCCAAGTCAAGTCATATTCCCATAGGAAACCAGAAACACAGGCTTTTAATAGGCTGGCAATAAGAACGAACTATATCCCTATAAGGAACAGAAAATATAGATTTTTAATATGCTGACAAAAAGCAAGCTATAAATAACTCCAGAAATTTACTGGTTTAATTTTGAAGCTCCTGCAACACCGTGCCCTACCCTCCCGCATTTGCAAGCTGCAGCTGATGGCTGGAGCTCCGCCACATCCAGCAGCAGCTCAGAGCCACCACGGGTGCTCGGGTGGCTTTTCCTGCTCTGCCCTTACAAGTGTCCCAGCCCGCCGAGTGACACTGACAGAACAGCTCATCCCATTCACAAATGACTAAAGCAGTTTTCCTCAGAAGCTGCTGACCCAAAGCACTCAGGGCCATTGTTTGCCACGTGCCAGCACTCAGAATGTTCAGCTGCCCAGCTGGTGTCAACTCCAGCCAAAGGCTCCCCAATTTCCTCCAGGATTTTCGATAATTAAAGCAGCTTTGTGGTACCAGCAAATGCCTCCTCAGTGTCTGCCTGCACCTGCAAAGGCTCCCAAGGCTCCCTGCTGCCAGCCTGGCTCCATCCCCTACAGAAACCACGCCATGGAATCATGGAATGCTTGGGTTGGAAGGGACCTTAAAGCTCACCTCATCCCACCCCCTGCCACGGGCAGGGACACCTCCCTCTGTCCCAGGCTGCTCTGGGAATGAGTTCCTCAATGCTGCTGTCAGTGCTACACTCATTCATCATCACCCTCGACATTTTCCTCCTTCCTCCACATTTTTATGGAGGAAACCTATTAAAAGGCTTCTGGAAATGCAGGCAGGTTGAGGCCCCTCAGCTGCTTTTACCTGTCACTCCCTCAGCCTTCAGCAAGGCTCTGTTCTGTCCCCCAGGAGCCCCCTCAGTGTCACTGCACCACTCTGCACTTGGCCCAGTGTGGCGCTGCTCTATTAATCACAATGAGTAAGAAAATAAAAGCCAGCATTTTTGTTATTACTGTTATTATTATTATTTTTACTATAATTGTTCGTGGGACATTGGTTTGATAGGCAAAACTACATTTAAGAGCTTTTTGATAACTGTGCCACCTCCATTTCCATTAATCATCTTAAAAGCAACAGTAAAAGTAGAGGAACTCTACAGCAGGAATTTCTTCTACTTCAGCAACACAAGTGAAGGATCTTTCCCTCAGGCCTCGGCTCTTCCCACCCTGCACAATCCCAGGGGACCAGCTTCACTTCGGGGAAAATAAAGGCAGCAGATGACCCATTTCTTTGGTATTTGGAGTGAAAGGGGACAGGGCTGGACTGAAGCTTCTGCACCACAGAATTACAGGATAATGATGAATGCCCAGAGCAGAAGCAGCTGTGGAGATGGGTATTAGGCTGCCACAAGCTGTTCCACTCCTGATCCACTGACTGAACCAGGGAAGCACTGCAGAGATTTAAGTGGAATCATGGAATGGTTTTGGGTTGGAGGAGACCCTAAAGTGTCACCCCTGCCATGAGCAGGGACACCTCCCACTATCCCAGGCTGCTCCAAGCCCCATCCAACCTGGCCTTGGACACTGCCAGGGATCCAGGGGCAGCCACAGCTTCTCTGGGCACCCTGTGCCAGGGCCTCCCCACCCTCACAGCGGGGAATTCCTTCCCAATATCCCAAGCAGCCCCAAGCAGTGGCAGCCGTGGAGGCTCCCAGTGCCCAGCACTCACCACATGGCATGCATGTACGTGGGGGGCAGCCGGGGGCTGCTCACGGGGGTGCAGTTGTAGGACCTCATGATCCTCTCTGCCAGGAGGAAGTTACGGAACAAGCTGGCCACGAGCAGGTCCTGCCGGAAGAGCTTCTGGAAAAGATCTGCCAAGAGATTGCAGGAGTCACTACATGCACATTTCAGTACCTCAGGTAATATCCAAAAAGGGTTTAAGACATAAAACCATATTAACATTTTGTTCCAGTAACAAGGAATCTCCAGCAATTCTGCAGGGACATGATGACAACCACGAAAGGGAAACTCTGCCTTCAGAGCTCCCTCAAAGCACCAAAGCTACTCCATCCCACGTTAGCACAATTAAACACTTTCTACCTTGGGTTCTTTTTTGCCTTTTCTGGATCAAATCCCCCTTTTGGTGTTTCATTTCAGCTCAGCCTAAGTTTTTGGAAAATTACTGAGGGAGAACAGGACCTCTGTGTACTGTTTAATCAAGAACTATCCATCTGTTAACTGGCAGTTTGATGTGCTTATGAGAAGCCAAAATGAATCCTAAAAGATAGCAAATGTGCTCTCTTCTACAGGGCAGAGAAGAACTGATGCTGTGTGAGGATTAGGAAAAGCAGGGTTGGAGAACTGTTTACAAATTTGGCTGCTCATGCTCCAGAAGTACCAATTCAGAGCAGAACAGAGGTAGAGAAATGAGGGATGAAGTTACTCATGGGAAACAAAACTGCCTTACCAGCAAAGAGGGAAAAAAAGCCTTTATTCATGCTACTAACCAAGGCTGGAAGAAAACAGATTGCTCTGTACAAATACAGTAAGAAAGAAAATTATTCAAGCTACGACAATTGTGTTAGCACAGAAAAACCCTTTCTGGGCTCTAATGATCAGGTCTCTGCAATGCTCTGGTAAAAAGAACAAATAAAAAACAAACTAGCTTCCAGATCCATCCTGATCTGTTCTTCCAGTTTCAGGGTTTAATTTTCTCCTCATTTCAGTGTCCCATTGATCTGACTCCTCATGCCTCTCCCCTGACCCGGCCTCACCTCTGGGCAGGACGTTCCAGGCAATGGTGTCTGTGATGGCTGTGAAGATCCAGTTCAGCTCTCCCAGGGGAGTTCTCCTGTCATTCAGCCTCCCAGGAATCCTACAAGGGGGGGAATAAAACCCTTAATAAATGCCCTGTTATTCTGGGATACACACATGCACAGCTCTGAGGCTTTGGAGCAGGATCTGGAGAGAAAGGGACTCTTTGCTGTAACATTGCCTTGTCACGTGGAGACTCATCAGGTGGTAAATACAGGAACAACAGCCAGCACACTCCAAAGAAACACCAGTTCAGCTGGGAGAGCCCTGGGCGTTCAGGGATGGTTATGGACAGGGAACTGGGCATGGACCCACATCACAAGGAGCAGCGGGCAGAGGTGACTGGGCCTCCTGTGCTGAGAGTGGAACTAGAATGTTTTGCCAAGTATTCCCACTTTGGCATTCATTTAAACAGTGAGATACAGAATGTAAAGGATGCAGAAAAAGCTTTGAAAACTGAATCAGTGCAACAGAACAAGAGATTTAAGGCCATTCTATCCACCCTACCAAGGAACAACGTTAACATTGTGATAAACACCTAGGACAGAGAAATACTTCTCACAAGGGGAAGAAGAAAGAAAGAAAGAAGAGCACTTGACCACTGAAAGAAAGAGAAGTGATTCAACCCTCATCTCTCCAAGGTTCAAGGCACAGCCAGCTCCAAGGAGCAGGAGCTGTGTGACTCCTCTGAGGAGCAGCCTGGGGACATCCTGCAGTCTGAGACATGTACAAGGTCAGAGAGGACAAACCAATGGTCCCCTCTGGGCTTCACATTTATTACTCTCAGTACCAACATCCCTGAGCCAACAGCCTGGACAAAGCACATTCAGTGAAGGAGGAACAGCATTGTTCCACCAGGCTCTCCAGAGCCCAGCACCTTGTTTTTGTAGACTGAAAAAAGTCCTTCAAATTGCTTTCATCCTGAAGCCGAACAAACTTCTCCCATGAGAACAAACCAGAGGACCATGAGGCAACCTGATTCCAGTGATGGAAGAGCCCTGGTGACCACCCTGTGACCCAAGATCACACACCCCATCCCTCAGGGAAGACAACGGCTGTGAGCTGCTCTTCACTCTCCTCAGCTCCTGCCTCCATCCTCATCAGCTTCCCTAAACATGCTTTTGAATGTTTATTTGCTCCTCATAAAAACAAAGACAAGGAAAAAAGAATGAAAAAACCCAGCCAACACACCAAGGCCTGGGCTGCCTTGTTAATAATTGGATGTACAATATAAAATATACAGACTGGCACTCCCGAGCACAGCTCTTCTCCTCATGAGAAAGTATCAGCAATAGGATGAGGAAGTCTCAGAAACATGCACCAACCTAAGACATCCTGTGGATTTAATCCTAATTTGACCCAGTTTCCTTTCTGTGAGAAGTTTTTAAATATTGGAAGTATCAGGACCAACACAGGAAGCCTTTCTATGGCCACTCACTCCTGTGACACACGCAGCAGCACCATTCCCGTGCGGGTTCAGAGGCAGCACATTCCCTTGTATAAATACAGTTCTAAACCAGCTAGAAATTAACATCTTATAAAAAATTCCTGTCTGTCTTGGTATCAGAGGAAAAATACACATCTCTGAAGCAGTGTTTGCTAACGGATCCCCCCGAGCGCGTGCAGGGAACGCGAGGCCACAGAGGCTCTGGTGAGGATTCCCCGTCAATATTTGCATTGCAGAACACCCTCTGCAGCAGAGCACAGCTCCCCAGGCCAGAGGGGGCTTACTTGGGAACCAAAGGGATCCTTGCTGAGCTTCCCCAGCAAGCCAGACACTCGGCTCACACCATGTGATGGCAACTTTCACAGCAGTTTTTAGTCAGCAGGAGGAGTTTCTCCATGGAAAGGGTGGTCAGGGAGGATGGTCATGGAAGGGGTTGCCCAGGGAGGTTTGGAGTCCCCATCCCTGGAGGTGTCCAAGGAAGGTCAGGATGTGGCACTCAGTGCTCTGGGCTGGGGACAAGGTGGGGATCAGGCACAGCTTGGACTCTGTGATCTTGGAGGTCTCTTCCAACCTGAATGCTTCTGTGTGAAACCTCCTGACCTGGCAAGAGCTGCTCAGACAGGACCCACACAGCTCTTGTGCTCACAGACGTGTGCCCACCACCAAACCCAGGGCTGATCCAGGCATGCCGTGCCCGGGCTGTGAAACCTTGGCGAGGTCTGACGAAATAAAAGGGCTGGAGAAGCTGCAGAGCCTCGAGCGCTAACGGCAGCTCCGGAGCAAGGATGCGAGCACAGCGTTGCCATGAAAACCATCCCTGGGAGCAGGATCCTCACTCTGCATTCACAACAGGCTGTGCCTGCACTGCCTGAGACCCCGTGACAGCGGTGACAAAGGAGCCACTCCAGCACAGCAAACGTGAGAACATGGAAGTGAAACTCCTCATGATCCCATCTTGCGGGGCCCGGCGCTGCCTCGGCTCCAGCAGTGCTGGGGGAGCTTCCAGGGCACTGGGGCACAGCAGCCCCATGACACCGGGGCCAGGAGCACCCACTGAGACATAGACATCACCTCTGATGTCTTCTACTGAGTTTTCTAGAAGAAAATCAAGGGGCTGAAAGCTGCCTAACCCAAGTGCAAAGGCAAACCATGAATTATCATCTTCCACTATAAATAATAAATATTTTAAAAAAAAAGGCTGCAGTATTTCAGAGTTTGGACTAGCACGTGGTTGATCAAGCATCTGCAAAGACACCTCCAGGATGTGGCCCCAGCCCTGCTGCAGGGAGGTCCTGGCACAGCACAAGTGTCACTCTGCCTCCCACCACCATCAGTCACTTGTCCAAGAGGCAACAGGACTGGCCCTGTCTGATCCTGCTGCAAACACCAGCTCTGTTTCTGTAATCCACTGCCTTTCTCCATTAGTTAGGAACCCTGGTGGGCTCTGCCAAGTTGGAATTGCAGCAGCTCTGGCAGCACCAGGCAGGTTGGGTATTTCAGCAGCAATGTTGCACCTTGTTGCAAATGGAACCTTCACAAGCATTTGGCCTTGCCTGCTTACAGAGCAACAATAATTTCATTTAACCTCAAACCCAGTCAGATCACCACATTGGACACCTTTTGTCCTCCTGACTTTTGCAAACCAATCATCACTTCCAGTGACTTTGACACAACAAACTCCTCTGAGCCCATGTGCATGACTTTGACAAGTCAGCCAAGAGCTGCTGCTTGTGTTGAATTTTGAGGTGGAAGTGCCAAAGGGACACTTCTTCAGCCCCACTCACCCCAACCTGCAGCTCCTGGTCCCCCCAGGCCAGTGCCAGTGATGACCCCTGAGCCCCTTGGCCACAACAGGCAGAAGGACAGCCTGGCTGAGGAGATCACTGGAAGGGACTGCAGTAGCTGGTTTTTGATACTGGGATCACCTGGGGAAGTGAATTATGCTCCCAGTCAGCTGCTCACCTGCCCTCCAACCTCCCAACCTGAAAGAGAGGGCACCAAAGAATTTGTTACATTACAGATTAATTCTTACATTTTCCAATTCCATCACTTCTGCTGTCTGATCTCTTGGGATTTTCTTTTCCTCCTCCATCTTTAAACTGGCTCCTACTGAACCATCACCCATCAATACCCAACAGACATTAAAACATTAGCAATTTCCAACCCCTGACATTTGATAATGTTTCAAGTGGAAACAAACATTAATTTTAGTCTCACATTTGTTATTTCTGGTGACTTTTATGGATGTGGTGCTGGTGCACGACAGCCTGGAGCGGGCTCTGCTCTGGACCAGCTGCACCAGGACCTTCCCCACGTCGTGACATTCAGAGGGGTCCTCTGTCACCAGCCTCAACAGTGAGGGGCCAGAGGGACCAGGCTCCTCTCCAGGGACAGAGACACTGAGCTGGGGGCCCAGACACAGCCGTTTCCCTAGACTGGCACAGAATCTCTTCCAAGCAGCCCCACCAGAAGCAGGAACAGCTCTCAAGGCTTTTTTTGTTTTCCCCTTCTTGTGGGATTTTTGTTTAGAATTCCCTCCTTCTGCACAATGGACCCAAGTTAAAGATCCCAGGAACGCCATACCACCACGCCTGGTCCCCTGAGAGTGGGATTTTGGGAGAGGGAGCCCAGTGCAGCAACAGAGGTTAAAGCATCCTTGTACACCCCCAATTCTTTGCACCCAGTATTCCCACTACCACAGGTTTATTCCCATAAACCATTCCTTAGGGTTTTTCCCAAACTTTCTGAAAAGCAGAACAAAGCCCAGTTCATGTCACTCAGCAGCCACACCTCCAGCACAGATGATTTGAAATCTTGGGATCAAATAGAAAAGCCCCCCCAAGGCAGGAGGAACATGGACAGATATGCTGCCAACAAAAGGTCTCATGAGGTGGCAGCCAGAAGTTCCCAAATTCCCAATACTCCACCAAAATTCCTTTATATTTTGCTGTCTGACTCCAGCAAAGATCTTTATTTCTAAGCCAAGGGATTGTTTTGGCTTCATCTCAGAAGATCTGTGATGTAAACGCACATCAGGATCCACCACACGTTCCCTCTCCAGGACGTGGGCTGAGCCCGGATAATTGGAAATCAGAGCCCTTCGGAGAAGGTGCAGTTTCATTTAGCCTCAAAGTCTGCAGCTTAATTGCAATAGAAACTCCTTCCCCAATTTTAAGGACAACTGAATTGTAAATTACAATACACACATAGGCAATCCAGGAATTATTCCAGGTCCATGTTGAGACTGTAATAAAAATCTGTGTTTTCTATAATTGATATAAGGAGCAGCTTAAGATGATGAGGTTTAAATATTTGATATCCACAGGAAGCTGCTGCTGGCACCCTTCTCCTGAAGAAGCCTGTAACACACACACGTGTGCTGTGGCACAGCACAGACCAAGAGCACTGAACAAAAGCCTATTTCTGCCAGGAAACCTTTAATCAAAGAGGATTTAACACTCAGCAGCACATCCAAGTGCTCTGTGAGGCTGAGCTGCCTGACTCAGACCTCCAGCGACCTCACCAATCTTTGATTAGAGACACTCTTGTAGCAATTGTTAATTAATTAACACACCACAGCCATTGTTTCTGCACTGGCCTGAGGTGGCCTCAGTCTCCCCCTCATCCCCAAACCTGTGCACCCCTCTGGCACTCAGGCACAGCAAGGTGAACCCCAGGAAGGTTTCCTTCCTGCTTCCCATCTCCTCAAGGCCACAGGAAACCCAAACCCCAGCACATTTTTCCCCAGAGCTTTCAGAGAAAGCAACACCCAGTGGTGAATCCTTTCCCTGGAAACCACTCGGACACCTCTGAGAGACAGGGTCTGCCTCTGCTCTGTCAGTTAAAAAAACCCGTTTGTTTTTTTTTTGGCCCAATGAGTATCTCTGAAATACAGCTTTATACAAATTATCTCTTACCCTCCCCAGCTGAGGAGATAAATCTTTCCCATATATAATTAGCACAATTAAAAACCTTAACACTGCTGATGAACCTGGCTGGCCCAACACACCTGTGTGGAAGGGCTGGCAGCACTGAGGAGCTTTTTGAACCTCAGTGGATTGAAAATATGCAAAAATTGCCCAGGAAATCGGAGCTGATGCGATCTCACCCCTTTACTGATAAGGTGCCATTGGCAGGTCCACCTCCCCACACCATGCAGAACCTCACCAAATACCAGGGAAGTCTGGGAACACCTTCCTATTAAGAATTTACACTTCTTATCCAGATTTCTGTTCTCCTAACCCCTTTCAGGACACCCCAACACATATCAAATTTGACTTACTTCTCTATTAAATCCAACGTGACTCCTGGCACCAGCCTGACACTCTTCTGCATGCAGAACCTGGGGAGAGACAGTAAAATAGAACACACTAATTGAGTGTTTAATGACAAGGCTCTGTGGAGAGGATGCAGAAGGAGGGCTCTTTATTGCACTGTTTCTGCTGTAAAATGGTGTTTGGGTAGGAAGCTTTGGCACGGCATGATCAGAGCCAAACGAGGCCCTCAGCATTTGTCACCCTCGTGACTCTGTGGCGATTTCCATTGTCAGGTGTCAAAACTGGGCCATTGTAACTGTCAGGGTGACAAGTGTTTCAACACACAGCAGGGGAAAAGGGCTCCCAGGCATCCAGCACAGCCTCCCAGGAGCAGCACGACAGAGCCGGGGAGGATTATGCCGCTGGAATAATGATCAGCATTGGCCAGGCTTCCCTGAGAGATCTGGCACTGCAGGCAGGGAAGGGAGAAGGCAGGGAATGGGAGGAATGCGTCAGGTTCAGACACCTCCGTTATTTAATTAAAAAAACTGCTGACTCCATTTCGTCAGCCTTACAAATCCCACTACTCCAGGAACAGCAGCCCTGGAAAACGCCGAGCCCTGTCAGCAGCGCCTGGAAAATCCCCAAAGCTGCTAAACCCAGGAGTGTGTGGGAAGGGGGGATGCTGCCAGCCAGATTCCGAGTGCTGCCTCCCTCCTCCAACCCTCCTGGGAACACAGGGCAGCAGTGGGAACACAGCTCTGGGATGGAAACCCAGCAAATCCAACTTGAAATGACTTCCTCTGACAGCGCTGCATTCCCAGTCCGTTGCCCCAGTCCCTCAGGAATCCGCTCTCTGTTGTTTGAGGAGGAATTTACCCCTCAGTGTAATCTCAGCTGACATTTGCCCCAACACTGCACAGAGTTCTGTGGGACCAGAGGGGCTCAGACGCCCAGCAATCCCATCTCTCACATCCCTCCTCACCAGAGCCACATTATCCATGTCCAAAAGGTTTGTCCCCAGATAAAGGGGAGAACAATTACTTATTGAAGTAATGACATGCAGAGCTCATTTCTGAAATCTCGAGGACCACTCCAGTTTTCCTGTGGCATCCCCCACCTGAAGGGCATTCACTGGAGCAAGGACTGGGACAGGCTCTGGAAAGCTGACGGTCCCCAGGCTGCTTTCCTGACGCGTGCGTCATCCAGCGTAAAAAGCAGCCATAAAGAACCCAGGAACCTGCAGTGGGATCCCTGTGCAATCTGCTGGAATATAAAATTCTTACGACAGTGCATTACAGAACCACACAGGGAAATTCCCTTCTAAACAGCCACAGGCAGACTGAGCCTGGCAGAGCCGTGTCCCTGGGGTGAGGCTGGAGAGTTTAACCCTTCTGATGGTGCCTCCAGGTCACCACGTGCCTGGAAGGACCACGAGAGCAGCACAGCTCTGCATGGTGACGTCTGCTGCCTCTAAAGAAGGGTGTCCCTGGCAGTGTTCCAGGCCAGGTTGGATGGGGCTTGGAGCACCCTGGGACAGTGGAAGGTGTCCCTGCCCATGGCAGGGGTGGCACTGGATGGGCCTTAAGGTCCTTCCAACCCAAACCCAGAAACACAGGAAATGGTGCTCATCACGGGAATATTCTGAAACTCAGTGTAGTTTGTCTAAACCAATGAGGGACAGAGGATTGGCTGAGTTAACCCCAAAATCTCAAGCAGAAATGCGAAATGAATACATTAGGGAAAAAGTCCACAAAACACGTTAAACAGAACATCAGCAGCCACAGCTCCAGTCCTTTCCTGTGCCCTCCCAGTGCTGGCTGGGCCTTCCGGAGAACAAACTGCACATCTCAAACTCCCGAGGCTGAGCAGCTCCCCAGTGTTTTGTTCCTTGCTGTTTGGGGGTTCTCCAGCACTTTTCAGGATCCCTTCCCCTCTTTATGGATGGGACTTCACAGCTCCAAGCCACAAGGCCCTGAAGTCAGCTCGGGCCAGCGCAGCCGTCGCCGGACCTGCGGAATTCCGGATGTGTGAGTGCAGCTGGTTTGCACCTTCCAGGAGCGATGGAAAGGCAGGCACATGAGTCACCCTGAGAACAGCTTCCACTGGAGCTGCCTGTGCTTTGGACACCGTGAGCCACCGGGATCTGCGTAAAACGGGGCCCCAAACACACCGAGCACTGCCGCTTCCTCAGCGTCCGCAGCTGCCTCCCGACAGCGCGATCCGTCAGGATTAACAATCCGTGCAGCTTAGCTCCCAATTTGCCTCACACGGAGCTTTATATAGTTACAGGATCTATTTGGAACACGTCAGCTCACAGCAGTCACTACACACAAGGACAATCAGCGTCCACACAGCCAAGTCACACTCCAGGCTCCTGGAATTGCAGGCTGGCATCAGGAGTTCCATGCCCCACATCCCAAGGGCTTGGCTGACCTGTGCTTCTCTTCCCAGCATCAATTTTACTTCCCCTGAAATTAGACAGAAGTGGCTGCAGCTGCAGCCCCAGTTGATGAGGGATTTTGTCCTCCAGTGACTTCGCTACAGAGAACAAAATGGGATGGATAAATGTTTATTCAAATGTTCATTTGTCCATAAATCCCATACATGAAACCTCATTAGAGTGCCAGTCTGGAACTGCACAAATGTCGTATTTCAAAAGCAGTTCCACAGGGTTTTGGGTCAGCTTTAGGAAAAGGGCTGAGATGAAGCAAAGGGAGGTTTTAATGGCAAAGGTCTCCGTGTTTATTTTTGGTTAACAGCTTTAGGACATCAACACACAGCTTGGCTCAAACTCTTAGAATGCAGCAGAGGGTCTGGTTTTGCATTCGTTGTGTTTAACATCAGTGAAAACCAATGATCCACAGCAGCACTTACTGTTTACAGGACTGCATGGATAAACCCACACCTGCAATAATGCCAATCAACTGGGAACACAAAAGGAGCACAACCTTCATCAGAGAATAAAATTTCTGAGAGTGCAGTGAACACCACACAATCCTTGGATTGGAGGTGGGAGGGAATTCTTCACTATCCAGGAGTTCCCATGGCACCTTCCAGCATCAGCCAGCTGAGGCTGAGGTGTTTGAACCCTTCCCCTGAGCAGTTTTACAAACACCTTTCCTGTCAAACACCCTGAGACACAGCTCAGAGAATCTCTCATGCAGGTGTAGCCTGTGGAGAACCTGCCCTGCTCACCCCCTCAGCCACGTTCCCATGGAGATGCGGAACAGAAAATTCCTGAACAGATCACAGTATCTGAAAAAAACCTTTCTTAGCATATCTAACAAACAAAACCCACCAAAAAACCTCTCTTACAGAACTTCACATAATCAAACCAGAGCCTGGCTGAAGGAACTCGCTCAGTTTGCTGCTAATGTGAAACAGAAAGAGTTTAAAGAATTTTAATCTATTACAAATATCTCCAAAAGGCAGTGAGTAACTCCTGGAGCTGTGGTGACAATTTCTCACCACCACCTGCAGTGTCTGTGGGCTTCTGCCTGTTCAAACCCCATCCACCAAATGCCCCGAAGTTTTTCCATTCTGGACCAGGCACAAACTTGAGAGGAGCAACTGGGAGAGCCCCTGGGAATGGACCCTCCGAGCTCTGGGGGCTCCAGACTCCTCCCCAGGCACAGGTCCCTGCTGTTGGGTAGAGCACTACTCTTGGAAAGCTCCTGCTCTCTGGAGCAGCCTTTTCTAACTTCCTGCCTAATTAACTTGGTCTGTCATTCCAGAACATCTTTCCCTGGTTTATCACTCCCTTCCTCTCACTCCAGCACTGTTTAAAGCTCCTGCATTATTTACAGCAACCGCAATATTTGGAATGTGATTTGTGCAAAGGACAGTTTACAGAAAGTTGTATTGCACTGCGTACCATTCCTGCTCTCTGGGGAAGCAGATATTTAATTCCCAGAACAGTAAATCCCTTAATCTGAGCAAACCTAGATATTGAGCTGGAAACTAAAACGCAATAAGTAGAAGATAACAATATTTTCACCTTTCTAGTTCTCATTAATAAGCTGCTGTCCCCAGTGCACAGTTCAAACCCTGCTATTCAGTACTGCAGGGGAGCTGCGGGTCAGGTGAAGATTTGGATTTGCAAACCCCTCCTGTGCCCCAGGCAGGCCCCAGGTGTGCAGGGAGGGGCCGGCACTCACCAGCGCAGCGCGATCTTGATGGGGGTGGTGAGGCAGGAGGTGAACAGGTCGGCAGGCAGGTCCGGGATCATGGGCAGCAGCTCGTTGGCCTCGCAGGCTGCCAGCTGGATGCAGTTCTTCATGGAGGGGGGCAGAGGCATCTGGGCAAGGGGGTGGTTGGGGTTAATAGCAGCCACCTGCGGAGAACAAGGGAATTCCCCAGGGGGGAGTCAGGGAAGGTCAGGAAATAACCCAGGAAGAGCTGCTAGTGTCCCCTGGAGCTCTGGGTTTGGAGCTCTTTGTGACTGTGGCAGCACCAGCCACATCTTTCACTCCTATCTAATTAACAGTACTCAACTGCTAAGCCCAAAGTCACTCTAGAAATACCCTGTAGACCAAGCCTCGGTCTATAAAGTAAAAATACCCTATAGACCAACATTCCCATTTTCCAAAAGCACAGGGGTTCTCATATTTAAGATTTTGACTCAGAATATGATCTTTGAGACTAATAATTCAGGGAATGAAAACAAAAATAATCTTTCCAGCACCTTTTTGAACCAGGTAAACAAAGTAAACTTGGGCCATCAAAATTTTTTTCCAACATTTTGCATTTTTTTCATTAGAGCGAGATATGGAATCAGAAGATGAGAATCCCTCTGGCAGATTAAGGGAACAGCAAACTCCTCTGATCTCCTTGCAGGGAGATGGGGAACAATTATCCTGATCACTCTGGCAGCCCCTCTGGAGCACCAGTTCCAGCTTTGCTTCACTTTTCATGAATTTGAACAATTGGATAATTTATAATTTTCCAAATTAATTCCCCTCCACGCTCTCATGACGCCGTAAGCACTCTGCTCTCTCTGTTACCAAGGCTTTGCTTTCTATTCCCCACGAGCAGGAACCTCCGTCAGGCACCAGGAGTTAATGAAAGCTAAGGATGGAATGAAAAGCTGACACATAACCCTGAAAGTATTTTCATAACCAAATTAACTGGTAGTGTTAACCTGTGCTGCAAGAGCAGCAGTACTAAAGCAGCTGTCCCATGTAACCTCATATATTCCACGAGATGAAAAACCCCAGAGAAAATGGGATTTAATGTTTGTTGAAGTAAAGACTGACATCATCACTTGTGCTCATCCCTCTCACTTGGCTGGACTTGCAGAGGTTTTCCTGCACAAGCTGCACCTGAGCAGTGGATCTGCCTCACAGCAGAGTCCCCTGGGGCTGCTCCCTCCCAAACCAGCCCCTGAGGCCTTCTGGAGCTCAGGATGAGCCAAGCACGAGGGGAAAAGGAAACTGGTGAAGAAAGCAGGGAAAGGGAAGGTGAAGTCAGACCTGTTCAACCTGCTTGGGAACAGAATGAGAAACCAAAACCAAAACGCTGAAGAGAGCATCGAATAAACAAAGGAGAAAGGCCCCAGAAATATCCTAGTGGAAGTCCCAGACTGATAGGGAAACCTGGGAAAGGATATCCAGACCATCTTTCTTTGACTTCAAAAGGCATCTATAACCAATTCTGTGGATCCCTGTCTGGCAGTTTCATGTTCTTCCCAAGCCACAGACTTGGGAAGTTTCTTATTGTTACAAGATACGGAATTATTTTATGGAAAAGATGGAATAATGAAACTATCTGCACATTCCAGGCTATCAGGCTGTCTTCTTCAGTACAGTGGAATTTCCACCTGCCAAAGAGTCCGCATTAAAGCATCTCCAGACACTGGAATTCAGAAGGAAAGGAGTGGCAGGCAGGGACACTTAACATCTGTTTGGAGGTTGTATTTGTTACAGCCACTTGCCTGATTAATTAATATTCCTTCCTTAAAGTTTTGGGGTTTCTAATCCAGTGTCTTAGAAGTGTGAGAAGTGAACCTTTACAAATGTCCTTTCCCTGTGAGCTGCAGGCAGCGGGGGGAGGCTGCACAGCACATTCCAACTTCTTCCCTTCCACTTTCCATTTCAGATTTGCTTCAATAAATTTATTGCTAATTCCATTTGCAACCAAAGACAGCTTTTCATTGGGAACACATTCCACACTCCGCAGAACTGGAACCACCAGGACAATCCCTCTGTGGATCAAGTTTTTGTCGTTTCACATTTTCTCATTCACTTCAACAGCACAAAACAGCCCCAGATACCAGAGTTTTGCAACCAAAATAATGATGTCTTGTTCACCTCAGCATTCATCTCAGCAGAAAAGACCATTAGGGCACAAATTGATTCTATTAACATCAACATTTAATTAGTGCTTGTATTAAAAATCATTCCAAGCTTAATGGGATAGCAAACTGAACCAGAAAGATCGGAGTGGAAAAGTTATTTGCAAATTAATTTGCCTTCCAACATGGTTTTAAACACATTTTTCAGTGTATACAGCAAAGCAAGCTTAAACCTCATTTGTGTTCAGTAAGCCCCAGCAGAGATGTGCAGCCTGAGCTCTCACCTCCAGCTCCTGCTCTCTCTGTAGTGCAAATTGCTTGAAGGACTTGACAATCAGGCCAGCGTTGGAGCAGTCGTAGACGAAGATGGAAGGACTCCCCATCCAGGTCTGCAGGTCATAGATGGACAGGGGGATGTACTGGGTGTAGTTCTGCCAGGAGAAAAGCACCACTCCTGTTACCGCAAGGCACAGAAGCAACAGAACCCAAACTGGGTGAGGTAATCAATTACACCCACAAAATTCCAACTCTGAAACCCCAAAATAAAACCTAGATTGAAGATATTAATGAATGCAAATATCCGTCAGTGTCTACCAATAATGAGGGCATGAACCCAAGTCGACACAAATGACAAGGACATTTTATTGTGGCGTTATTTGAAACACCCAACTCTAAAAAAACAAGCCAAAAACTCCGCCAAGAGTTTTCAGTATCAGATATTTAGAGTTTTGATATGTGCTAACAACTCCAAACAGCATTTAATAGTCCAATTTTATCCCAAATTTCTGCAACACTGATAAAGGATGCGAACCAGCTGTCTTTAATTTAACATCAAACATCTTAAACTGAAAACCCCATCAATAAATCAGGACGGATAATTAAGCCCCTGCAGCCCATCAGCACTACCCCGCCTGAGCCTAACGAGATGCTTCATAATTTTATTACAGCTTTAGCTTCTGTGCAACTTTCCAAATTATCCATTAAAATTAAAACCAACAAAGCTGCCTTCAACAGAGTGAAGTACCCACAGTTCCCTTTCTGTAAATAGGAAGGATCTTGTTCCTTGTCTTCCATCTTAACACCCCCAAATAACTGGAGGCAAGAGCATAAAAATCAGCCATTTAAAACCAGCTATGAAGAGCCAATCCTGAACTAAGTGAGCTGAAAATATAAACCACAGATTCCTGCCTGCAAAGAGTCACCACCAAATACCCAGTGGCTGCCAGCAAGATCCTTCCCTGCTGCAGGCAGAGGGCAACCTGGTGTTCCTCCAGCCCTGAGCTCGGCCCAAAATCCTCAGGAAAAGCTGTGATGTTCCTATTAACATCAGCAGGATGATGGATGGGATCATAACTCTCATTTAAATTCAAGAGACTTAAAATAGCTGTAATAAAACCAGTAAACTTTTTACAAAAATCAAATTTTCAAGGACACGTATCAGCGTCGATAAAGACAGGAGGGATCATAAACCATGTGTTACATAAGGTAAGGAGGGGTAAGGCATTTCCAAACCCAGCTTTGCCCATATATAACAGTTTGGGTTGTTTCATTAAAATTAATAGGAAAAATTGTTGATAAAAGGCAAAGTTTTAGGGAGCTGGGAGCTCTGCAAATCACTACAGGGTGGAATGAGGCACGAACAGCTCGTCCTCAGCACAGCCCTTTCTTAAGGTCACTATTCACGTGAAGCCCATTCCAACCCCAGGAAGTTCAACATAAAAACCTGCTCTGACACATTCCATCACTGACATTTTATGGGCAGGCATTGTTTTACCTTTATATTTCTACTGCATCTTGCTCCAGCTAAGATTGGATTATAGCTCTGATTAATATTGTGGTATTTGCAACCAGAAGAATTTTATGTTCCAGCTCTACTGTGGGGGTCACATAAAACGTCAAATTTGCTAATGATATGTAAATGAGGCGGTTTGAAGCAAGAAGGGGTGTTAAACCAGAGTTCTGCAGCGCAGTTGCTCAGGGTGATGCTTTGATGCTGCTGCCACACTGAGCTGGACGCACGGTTTGTTCTCTGGCTTAGGCTGGGAGGAGAAGTCCCTGCTCCAACACTGCTCCCACCACCCCTCTGTGCCTCCTCACGGGAATGACACAACAACAGCTCAACTGGAGACTGGTTGTGAGCAGATTTCATCCCCAATTGTTTAGCGAACAACTCAGAGAGATTTAAAAAAAACAAACCCGGCCTTCAGAATTTGCATAGAAGCCCCTCAAAATGTCAGAATAAACATGTCTGAAGTTGGGGGATGTTGATTTTTATCTTTTTGAAACCACATTGAGATTTTCTCAGGAAACAGTAGCTGAACTAGAACGTTGCTCCTTACTAATACATCAGCACTCACAATAAATACACGAGAAATGTTATTGCAGCCTCAACATGTGACAAAAGGCCAGAAAATGCCACATTTTGAGTTCCCAGTGACTGTCTCGATGCTCTCTTGGTATGGCCACACTGGCGATCCAGTCAGAACAGGAACCTACAGCAAATCAGGTACAATTCTGAGTTTCAATGTTCCCCTTCCATCTCTGTGCCGATAATTTACTGTTTCAGTGCACTGGACAGGAGCCCCTCGTGCCTCATAGGGCAGGGACAGCCTGTGTGGCCACACAGCCTCAAGAATACAAAGAAAGCAAACAGGGAACCAAACACCTGTGAACATGTCCTAAACCTGGAAAAGTGATGGGACAATGGGTTCAAATTGAGAGAGGGGAAACTCAGGGTACATATTGGGAAGGAATTCCTCCCTGTGAGGGTGGGGAGGCCCTGGCACAGGGTGCCCAGAGAAGCTGTGGCTGCCCCTGGATCCCTGGCAGTGCCCAAGGCCAGGCTGGATGTGGCCAGGAGCACCCTGTGATGGTGGAAGGTGTCCCTGCCCATGGCAGGGGTGGTACTGAATGGGCTTTAAGGTCCCTCCAACCCAAACCAGCCTGTGACTCCACGACTCTCAAACCCAGCTGTGCTCTACCAGAAGGCTTTGCTGCCTGGCAGGGCTGTGCTGAGCCCCAGACCCACCTTGTTGAAGACCCAGATCTCGCCGTTGACGGTGGGCCGGGGCACGCCGTGCCCGTTGTAGTGGAACAGCACGCGCTCCTCCTTGGCGTTGCGGCGCAGGGACGTGCACAGCTTCTTCACCTCGTCCACCGTGGGGTCCAGGCTCTGCTTGTACCTGGCCTGCGACACAGGACGGGACAGTCACTGCACACAGCCTGTCCCACGGGCAGCACCTGCTGCTGACACCAGTGTGGGTGGGAACTGGCTGCTTTGGGAAAAGGAAACACAAAACGTTGACAGTGGGGCTGAATAAACAAAGAGTGTCTG
Organism: Pachycephala philippinensis; assembly: GCA_013397055.1. Taxonomy (NCBI): domain Eukaryota; kingdom Metazoa; phylum Chordata; class Aves; order Passeriformes; genus Pachycephala; species Pachycephala philippinensis. Next base: position 77,090 of record VWZT01011795.1, read on the forward strand.
TGGTGCTGTGTGGGACTGTCACACACACACCGACAGCACAGGCTGGAGGGAGTTCAGCACAGCTCCCAAGTCCCACCCAGCTCACTCACTTTTAAATTATTAATATTCAAAAAGCCTTACGATGGTGAAGTCTGTTTCAACATTAGCTGGCCTCAAAGGTAACCCCTCACTTAATGCTCCAATTCAGACCCTCTACACCTCCAACTGAACAAATTCCCTCTTTTAAAGAGAGAAAATTGTATAGGTCGACACCATTCTCGAGACTAAAGGACACAAAAGGCCCAGGAATTTGACATTCACACAGCTGGGTAAAAAGGCAGAAAAGTGATGGAGAGCCCTTGGAAACTGCCCTTTGCCTTGGGAAAAATCGATGCATTCCCCTGGCTGTGGCTGTGGACACCCCGTTACCCTTACCACGAGCACCGCACTCAGAGCTCATTGGAGGATGGAGGAAAAATCAAACTGGCAAAAAACCCAATGCTTCAAACCTGTTTTATCTTGGCTGAGTTCAAGACACCCAGGTAGGAGCTGGTTTGTCATGCTCAAAAGTGCATTTTTTTGAAGTAAGGCCAAATAATAACAGAAAGTCTTTCAACTGTCCTTTGAAAGACAAAAGCCTGGTTCTTTCTCTCTTCTCCAGAGCTGCAGAGACTGAAACCCCAGAGTCACAATAAAAAACGTCAATATGTTGTACTGAAATACAGACCAGAGTTTAAGAGCAGGACAAACACACCTCTACAAAACCTGCCATTGGGAGCCTGTTTATAAACCAAACCAAGGCCACAGAAGTTTGGGCTTTTTAGGTTTTTCTTTATGACAGCCAAAGATAAGAAATTCTTAAAATGTCACAGTAAAAGAGGATAGAGGACTTAAATTGTTTATCTGAGAAGTCTGAAGAGCAGATACAGTGCTGCTCAATTAACAGTCAGAGTCTCCAGCCAGCAGGAAACGGAACAATGAATGGCAGCATTTAGTGATGGCAACAGCCAAGAAAAGCAAGCAAAAGGAGGAAAAATATGAAGCAAGAAGCAGTGATGTGACACCCTCATCCTTTCTGGGAACCTCAGCACTCAGGAAAGCCAAGAGGCTGCATTAATCTTCCCACGGATCCCCCACCTCCTCCTCTCTCCACTCAGAGTAGTGATGAAGACACTGATTTGCAAAAATGTGCCCCTTAAATCCCAGCCTGGCTGCTGGCAGCTTCACCAGCCACCCAAACCAGAGTGCTGGGGAATTTCAGCTTTTTTTCCACAGGAGAACAGGCTCATTCAATCCCTCCTCACGTCCCTGGAGCATCAATATTAAACACAGCTCGCAGTTAATGGAGGTGGATTCAGACTCTAAAACTAAAGTCTGTAGATCTCAATTTCCAAACTGCAAACAGATCATTTGGGCCTGGAGAAACATGAGGATGAGGAGAATGGAAAGGAGGGGAGGGAGCCTGTGAATAAGCACAGTCTGAGTCCTCCTGCCAGCTCAGGACTCAGGTGGGAGCTTTAGGCATGACAAAAACCAGGTACATGAGTAACACACCAGCCCAGCTGGTGCCTTTTTTGTCTTTTTCTTTCCCCCCATCGTTATTCCTTTACCTTCCCTGTCAAGGTGCTGATTCCTTCCCCTCCAGCTCCCAGCAGGAGCTTTCCAGCACTAATGAGTGCAAAAGGTAACAGAGCCCAACCAAAACCCGACAGCTCTGTGGGACTTCACCTCAGCAGCTCCTGTTGTATCACAGACACACCCCGGATTTCAGGTTGTTTTCCCCCATTTTTTATAAGCCATTGCTCAGTTCCCGAGTGCTGCTGGCCCTGGACACCACGCTGCCCTCCCTGCCTTCCATCAGGTGCTGGTGACAGGTATTTCCTGGCGTTTGGCAAAGTGCCTGTGCTTCCTGATGCAGTTACAGACAGGACACTCCAGCCTTCACCTGGGTGGTGCATCTGGAGCAGCAGAGCTGTCACAGCCCGGCCGGAGCGCCCTGACGGGCAGGCAGGGAAGTGCTGACGGGGATGGCAGCTGCCCTTCCGTGGGAATGTGATTTCCTGATCACCTCCTGTCTCACTGAACAGCTCCTGTCAAATGCAACAACGTGGTGGCCTGATCCAGGAGATATTCATTATTCTGCTCACACAGGCAAAGTTAAAAGTTTTGCTTGTTTATTGCCACGCTTCTGTGAAACGCTCACTGGTTTATCCAAGCTTGTCCCTCTTCACTTGTGACAGTTAGGATGTCAAATTTTAAGACGTTTCACCTTTCAGTGTTGAAACTTCAGGACTGATAAAACACTATATTGACAAATTTGCAGGAAATAAGAGGAATTTCAATAGAAAAGAGTTCTGGCACCCAAACCAGGAAAAGAAACCAGTTTGGGGGTAGCACCAAGTGGTTTTATGTGGACATTACCCATGCTTAATGCTGAAACGGGAAGTGAGATGGTGCCACTCCAAAGCCATGGTGCCGATCATCCCCTGACATCCCCACACAGAATGACCTCCCAAATTACTGTCCACTTGTTTCACAAGGGATTTACTTCTTCCAAAGGAAAAATGAACCAGCCAGGTGCTCCCTGCTTAGCAGGGCACAGCAGTGACTCTCCAACACGAGTCTGTCTGGAGGGGAAAAACCCCTTCAGTGGATTCATCAACTCCTACCCCACTGGAACATCAGGATGCACCGGCTGCAGAAATTGCCGCAGTCCTCTGGATTTTGAGCTTAAATTAACGGCTCTGCTTTGGAAACTTCACCCAGGTACAGGTTTTGCTTTAATTTTTAATGGGGCCAAGACATACGTCCAACACTGAGGAGGAGCCCCAGGGAGAGGCCCCTTTCCTGAGGAGCCGGAGTTGCAGCAGCTCCGGGTCTGTGCCAAAGGGCCTTGCTGTCACCTGAGACACCAGAACTGGCTCGTCATCACCTCCCAAACTCGGCTCTGCTCACCCTGCCAGCTGCTGAGTCCAGGAAACTCAGCTCAGGATCAGGTCCCACAAAAAGGAAGGAATGCAGAGAGCCAGAGGTGACAGTGTGAGAACAGCGGATTGAAGTTGCTGACATTGCTCAACTCTCAGGGGCAATGGAAAGTTCTGGAAGCCAGGCCAGGTTCCCATCACCACTGGCACTGCCCAGCCCAGCAGGCAAGAGGCACTGCTGGAGCACCACAGCTCTTTCGTCAGGGAGATGGACTTCTTCCCCTTAAGAAAATATGAGGATAAACCTATTTTCTGATCAAAGCTATAAAACTCAAGTCTTCCTCTTTCATTTTCCTGCAGCCCAAGACCTCAGTCTTTGTTCCAGAAAGACTCCACAAGACTCAGACCACAGCGTGTGTGTGATTCCACGCCAAAACCCCAACCCCCGGCACAGCAGACACAAAGTGTATAAAAAATGTATGACAAATGTCTCTGCTGGCATTCAGAGCCTGTGCTCTTCACAAGGTATAACATCATCCTCTTCTCATTCAGCAGAACAAATCCTGAAGTCACTCCCCTTTTATCCCCAAGATACCTTACTGAATGTGTTCCAAATTTATCCACAGAAGAAACTACTCCAACATTCAGTATTTTATACTGAAACTGCCTTTTACACCTCCTTGCAGAAGAAGGATGCTCCTACCCAGAATCTATAATGAGATATAAAAGCTTTATTTGGCTGAAGATTGGGTTTTTTTAAACAGCTTCTGGGTGACAAAGAATCCCAAATGCAAATGGCACACACAAGGCACTGCATGTGGTGAGTTTCTGTGGTGGGTACAATAAATAAAATAGAGTCACTACAGCTGCAGTGCCTGAGGTTTGAATGTTCCCTCTTGAACTGCCCGTTACTGCCCAGAGCAGCTGGGGCTGCCCCATCCCTGGAAGTGTCCAAGGCCAGGTCAGAGCACCCTGGCTCAGTGGAAGGGGCTGGGACTGGATGGTCTGTAAGGTCCTCTCCAACCCAAACCATTCCATGATTCCTTATCTGCAGGACATGGACCATCCACCAGACTGGAAGGTTTCCTGTCCTGTAGTACCTCAGAGAGCAGGCCTGGGCAGGATTTCCTGGAGGAACCCAGTCCCATCCCAGTTATCCCAATGCAAATCCATCACCTCCACACCCTGGGCCGGCCACCCCGTGGCAAAGCCTCCCCACGCTGGATCCCAAACACTGAGAGGCAGCGAGTGCTGCTCTGCCCTTATCCTCAGCAACATTTTTTCCTCACACAGCCAAATCCCAAGGACCATCGCAGGGTGCAGCTGCCACTTGGAGCAGATTTGAATCACAGTTTCTGAATGCAGAGAAGATGCTAAACCTGTGACTTTGCCATGCACACAGCCAGCCTACTTCACATGACTTAATTAAAAGGAATCAAAGCAAGCTAATTATTCCAAGGGAGGGGTTTTTGGAACAATGCCCAAATTGGAAAAACTGAAATATAAGAAGCCTTACAAAGTAGTAAGTGACTAAAACCCAAGAGGAATGGCACCAGCAGCTTGCAGGGCCAAGGGTGGGCAGGTTCCACACCACCTCTCCTGGCTGTGTCAGGGGCCCAGCACACAAACCCATCCCTGCAGCTCAGGGTCCAGCTCGCTGCTCACCATCCCTGCTGTTCCTTGTGAAGTTTAGCCACGCTAAGGCCAAGGATAAAACCACCCCAGACAGAGATGTTTCTCAGATGCTTGGAACACTAAAAATCCTGGATTAAGTTTTCCTTTAAGTGAAGAGCATAAAATTGGATTAACTCATATTCCACTTTTCAGGAGGCAGCTGCCAGTTTGATGCAACGTGTTCCTGAGAGTGTCTGGAACAAACGGGGGCTCAGACACATAAAACAGGCACATATATGTCAAAAATTCACAGCCAGGATGAACATGTGCCACACAGCAAAGCAACACCGTTATATTTTACTTTTTAAATCTCCTGAACACACTGGAGCATCTAAACAACAAACAGGAACATGGCCAAAAAAAACCAACAAAAAAAAGGAAATCTAAAATAGGGTCAGACAATTTCAGCAAGCTGAGAAGCCCAGAGCTGGAGCAGCCATCCGCAACCACTGTGAGTGACACAGAGTCAGACCCCCCAGTTCCCACACCCCCATCCCCATCTTGAGGAACCAAAAAGTATAAACTAAATTATCTCAAGTATTGAATTACTGAGCATCACCTGTAGATGGTAAAATCCCTTTGAAACCACCTGGGTACCAGGAAAGGGGAAAACAGGAAGAATGACATCAGTTTTTAAAGGAATTCAGAGGAAATCCAGGCTGAGCTCTGTGCTGGGCACGTTGATGGAATAATAATAAACAAACAGAAACACTTTGGGGAAGAGCCCATTCAGCATGTCTGATGAGAAGCCAGACTTCTCAAATCAAACTCTTATCTTGTAGAGTTTTCTAAAGAAATGAAAGAGCATGGAGATGAGAGGAAGTTATCTTTTTGATATAAACCCACTTGGATTCCCAGAGGATATTCAGGAAGATCTCAACACAGATTTGAAGGAAAGTCCATATATAAAGACTTGCTGATAAAACAGGCAGGTGGGGGAGAATCCCTGATTTTGTCCATGGAGGGAAGTCTCTGGGAAGCTCCAAGAGGATCCGTTTTGCAGCCTGACTCATCCAACACATTAACAAATATTCCTGGCAGGGAGGGATGGAGGGGGCAGGAACACTCTGCCTGCTGCTGGCAGGGCTGATCCAGAGGCACTGCAGGCAGATCCTGCCAGCAGAGGTCTGGAAGAGGATTTTCACCACCAGCTGTTTTATACTCACCAATTTCTGTTCCATAACTCCATTACTACAGACTTCTCCCAGTGCTCTGTCTCCATGTGGTGCCAGGCTGGCCTGTTTCCAGGCCTGCTGAGGGGGAAGCTGTTCTAGTGAAAAACTACAGACTTCACCCACAAACAAAAATACTTCGTTCTTTGCTTCATCCAAAACGGTGATTAATAACCCAACCCTGCAACTCACCGTGATTTCATTCTAATACTGATTAAACCACAGCTTTTCTTGCATCAAAGGAAGACTTAGGATCCTGCATTTACACTGCCTTTGGAGACACATCAAAGGACAGACAGATTTAGAATGCACACGAACACTTTTGGGTTTGCACAATTCCACAACAAACATCCCACCCCAGGACACAGCAGTGCCAGGGCAGGGCTGTCCCACTCCAGGACACAGCAGTGCCAGGGCAGGGCTGTTCCCCCAGGACACAGCAGTGCCAGGGCAGGGCTGTTCCCCCAGGACACACAGCAGTGCCAGGGCAGGGGTCCCCCTCCAGGACACAGCAGTNAAATACTTCGTTCTTTGCTTCATCCAAAACGGTGATTAATAACCCAACCCTGCAACTCACCGTGATTTCATTCTAATACTGATTAAACCACAGCTTTTCTTGCATCAAAGGAAGACTTAGGATCCTGCATTTACACTGCCTTTGGAGACACATCAAAGGACAGACAGATTTAGAATGCACACGAACACTTTTGGGTTTGCACAATTCCACAACAAACATCCCACCCCAGGACACAGCAGTGCCAGGGCAGGGCTGTCCCACTCCAGGACACAGCAGTGCCAGGGCAGGGCTGTTCCCCCAGGACACAGCAGTGCCAGGGCAGGGCTGTTCCCCCAGTTCGGCTGCAGAGCACAGAGAGCAGAGACACCAGGAGCAGCATGAGGCTGCCGTGTGATAAGCTCAGAGATAACCAAGCACTGGAAGAAGTGACTGCAGTTCATCCCCTCTGTCCATCAATCACAAACCCAATCACCTCAAGCCCACGCTGATATGGCCACAATAACTCTCGGGCTGGACACATCATCCAAATACAAATTATTCTGAACCATATCCACAGACTCCAAGCTTCTTAATTTTATATAAAAAAAAACCCACCACCTCCTTTTAGGTGTTTTAATTTTAGGCTGCGGGCACATGAAATTATCCTGATGCAAATTCATGAGGATTAGGCCAAGATAATAAAAACTGCATATTTAAGTACAAGGGAGTGTGCTGGAAATCCCAAATTGACGTTGCAGGTAGCAGCTTAACCCGGTTAACACAGGCCAGGAGAAAACATCACTGATAAAATTATTAGTCATTGCTAACTTGGAAAATATTAATTACAGTGAAAACAAACTATAACTTAGACATGCTTTAATTTAAACACTAAACTAAGCCAAAGGAAGGCTCTTGCCAGGCTGAGGCAAGTCCTCTGCAGACATTTGGGTGCATTTCAAACCCCTCTCCACCTCCCCCATGCTAATTCCCTCTGGAGCAGCCTGAGGCTCCTGGGCCTCCTGATGCCAGGACAGGATGGTGGCTGGAGCCAGCTCTGAGCGTGGCACATCCCCTCCCCTGCCTGGAGCCAGCAGAGTGGGGACTTTACCTTCCCTCTGCAGAGTCTCTGACCTTGCTTTCAAGTCCAATGTGAAATGAATTCCAAAGTACCTAATCCTCACTGTGCAGACTCAGGATCCAATAACACTTCCAAAAAAACGCCTTTGTGCAGTTTGTTCATGAGAACTGATGCTGACAGGGAAGACAAAAATCAGGACAACCAACCTTGAGTTGCTGCTACAATACATCCACGAGATAGGTGTGTTCCTCAGCAGTTACAAGCTGCTTCACACTGCAGGTTTGTGCCAAAGTTCATGGAAATTCCACCCACCAGCTTCCCCTGTTTGGTACAAATCCTCCCCTCTCGGCTCAAATAACCATTCTGAGAGGGCTGTGTAAATAATTGCTTACTTTTAAACAAAGGAAATTGTAAAGGAACTCAAATCTGCTTCTCATATGCCAGATCTGCACTCTCAGCCTGGTGACAGCTTGATGGGTCACATCACAAGGTGCCCTGACAGGATTTTAAGTACACCCCAGGTCACATCTTTCAAACCTGCTTAGTCAAACAAGGTAACTCCTAAGCATCAGAGTCAGTTTAGTTCCATTCCTTCCCTAGAACCTCAGCTTTAAGAGCTATTTGAAGTTTCAGGCTCTGCATCTTCTTGTTTGTTAAATATAAACTTGGGTATTACTGGGAGCCCAGTTTAGGTTGCAGGACCACAAACTGGTGAATTCTCAGACTGGGTGTCTTTACACCCTGGCCTGAGTGCATCGTACTCCAGGGAGGAGCTGCAAGGCTGGGTCCCGTCAGGGCATGAACTTCATCTTCTCAATACTAAATAATTGCTTAGTAATTTCAAGTTCTCTTCTGATTGCAAAGTAATTGCTTAATGAAGCAATTTTCAGATTAAAAACACCTTAACGAGTCGGGAGAAGGAAAACCAATCATTCCAAGGTTTATGCTTTGCTAATCTCCATAGGAAAGGAGTTAAAACCAAAGCATCTCAGGCTTTTCTCACTCTGCCTTAGAGAGGAGCAGGAATATACATAAAAATGTCAATAGTTTTCTCTGTTAATCTCCAAGTTTTGCACGAAACTGGTGGTGTCTGTTAGCAAGAAGCTCCTAATGAAGCATCCTTTGAATGTCCCAGACTCCGAGCACTGAATCCCCTCCAGTGGATCCTGGTGCTATTTACTGGATTCAGAGCAGGATGCTGCCAATGGGTCTGCAGGAGGCTCCTCCCTGTCCCCCATGACAGGGATTCACCACTGCCACCCAACACAAAGACAAGGTGTTTTTAAATAGGTCACCCAGAGCTGGGTGGTAATTACAGAAACACCTTAATCAGCTTTGCCAGGCAGAGCTGCTTTTCTCTTCAAGAGCCTTTTCGTATCAGCTCTTTCTTCCCATCTCAGACACGCCGACATCAATGGTCACAGGAAAATACCCTCGAAAACACAAATCTTGCTTCCTGCCAATTCTGACCCCGTTTTGATGACAAAACACAAAGCAAAACAGACATGAAGCATAAAACACGTGAAATGATGTTATTGTCAGAAGTGGGGAAAGGAAGGCAAGGGCTGCCTTTCGAACACAGGAGTTCAAAATTAGCAGGAGTTCAGATGCTGAGTGATCTCCATTCGAGCACATCCTGCCCACAGAGCTCTCACTTGCAGCAGGATGCCAAGACCCACAGGATTTTCCCACTAAACTGACTTTGCAAGTTTGTTGACTTAGTTCCAGAATGCCAGACCCTGCTATCTGCAGTGCACAACCAGCTCAGATCACAGAACAGCTTAATGCCACTTCCTGGTCTCTGCAGCTTCTGAACACGCTTCTGCACAGCAGTTCATGCCTGCAACTATTTTTTCCTTTTTGTGACTCATTTTTCCAGGAGAATCTCCGAGAAATCAGTATTAAGTAAACTACTGCTGCAATTTCACAGTTCCCACTTTCAGTGGTGTAAAGACTTCTCAGGGCTTTTTTCTCACTATCAAAAGCATTAAAACATGAGTTGTACCCAGAGCTGCAGCAGGGAGCTTCCCCCTTGCACAGCCGATTCCCAAATCCTTAGTCATCCCTGCTCTAGGAGCCCTTCCATGCCCAGCTGCTCCCAGGGCAGGCAGGCACACCAGCAGTGCCTCCAGGGGTGCTGCTCCAGCTCGGGCTGAAGAGCTCCAGGGATCCCAGCTGTGGTTCAGGAGCTCGGGACCGGCAGCAGCAGCACCGAAGAGGTGCCCCAGTTCAGGGGTTTCAGCACAAAAGAGCAGCTGCACTGCAAAGTGTCCTTGGGGCTGCTCTGACCCCAGCCCTGGGCTCCTGCTCTCCCCAGCCAGGCCACGGGTGAGGGAGGGTTGGGATGCAGATCACCTGGAGAGCCACCACAGGGAAAACTACAACCACTGACCTAATTTTCTCCATATTCCCAAGGCATTAAAGAGTGGGTTTCATCCTTTACCAGAGTTGAAATCTGTGCTTTTCTGGCCAAATGACCAGCGCTTTCAGAGGGGTATTTAGTGAAACAGCCCCTGGCTGACAGTGGCACTCTAACCACGACAGGTTTTCAGACAGAAGGAGAGCAGGAATAACTGGGTTTCACAATTAGACTTGTTGACTCCACTTCTATGGCAGACTTTTTTTTCCCCCTGAAAAAAACTCTGCTGGTTTATCCTGAAGACAGTTGATCTTTAACAAGACAGCAAAGGATTGATACAGCAGAATTTTGCAGAGTCTGAAATAGCTGCCAAATTCAAGAGGCTGTTGGGAAATGAAAACCAACAAACATAGTCCTCTAAGGAAAACCTGGTTTTGTTAAACAAGGTCACACTGTCTTTTTGTTGTTTTTTTCCTTATTCATTTTTTCTTACATGTTCCTACATCTGCAGATATCTCCTACTGGAAACCAAGTACCAGTTTTTCCTTGTTCCCCTTCGGAATTCTACAGTATTTCTTCTGCAGGAGCCATTAGTATTTGCTGTTATTTTAAAAGAAAAACCCTACAGAAATAAAGGAAAAGTATGACTCACTGAGAGACCAATAATTAGGTCATGTGTTCAATTAGTTTTCATGCTTAAGTAGTTACTCTTTAGGAAATGCTCCCCCTTTGATGTGCAGCAGCAACTTCTCAATTAATTAGGCAGAAAAAAGCAATGAAGGAATGAAACCTCAGACACTGAATCAAAGCCCAGAGATCTCTAATGAGGGGAACAACAGCATCAACAACAGACAACATGCACTAAAAGGTAGAGGCTTTCAATGATCCATTTCAAGTATCTTGGCTGTACTTCCTTTGAAATTAAGAGAAAACTGTTGGGAAGCAGACTAGAAGAGAGGGAGAAGCAGCCTGTTTGATCAGAAAATCACTGTTTCCTTGAAGGCCTGCCACAGAAGAGATAATCTATCCATAGTGTAGGAGATGTGTCCTCAGAGACCATTGCTCACTGATGCAGGCAAGAAGCACCACACAACGGGTGAGATTGGATCAGAGAGAAATGGGAAACCACTTTGCTTAAAACCTGCACAAGGAACAGAAGCAGAACTGTCGAGTTACAGTGCCCATGCCACCCTCAGCAGGGATGCTCCAGCTGCAGCCATTCCCAAACACCAGTACTTGCTTTCAAGCCCCCCTTCCCAAAGGCTTTCTAAAAGTTTATTTAATCTTGTCTTCTAGATTTCCCCAGTCCTTTCCCCATCCAGGATTTTCATCCCCATTCATGGCTCACAGTTCTCCTTCACCCCAGGGATGCCTGTTCAGGTATAATCCATTCAGCTATAATGAAATCAACTCATTCCAGGAGAGAATTAAAACAGCCCAAATGACTCTCTTAGCGAAAAAGGAAAAAACTGAGAGAAGAAAAAGGGAGGCAAAAATTGTAGCACTTGAATTAAAAAATCAATACTGTAATTGACTTTGTTTTATTCAGGCAAGTGGGTGTAAGGGGGAAGATTCTTTGGGATATGTCTCAAGCCCTTGGCCTCGCTGATGTTGGCTGCTGCACAGAGGGTGCAGGAGCACTGGAGCTCCTGGTCTGGAAGGGCAGGAGGGGAGTGGTGATGGCAAATCACTGCCTTGGTGGGGTCAATCCTACAGAGGTCCAAACCTCTCACACTCCATTAAGCCACTTCTCAGAGGATGTAAAAAACCCCAAATTCCACAGAGCAAGGAAGGTCTCTGTACAAAAGATCCCAGTGAAACAGTTCAGCAGGACCTCAGAACAGCTCGAAGCCATGGAGGAGTTGTGCGTCTGCATCCTTCTCACCTCTCCTAGGAATGGTTATGAACTGCGGATTTTGGCCTTCCTGGCAGGACTGGGAAAGTTCACCAGAGAATAAAGGACAGGATTGCAAAAAGCACCTGGTGCAGGAGTGCCATTGGGATCTGTGCACCAGTAAAATCCCAACAGAAGCATCAAAATGGGAAGCGAAGAAGGAAAAACTCCTCTGAGTGTTCTGGTCAGTTTAGAGTTAAAGGGAGAACCTGGTCAAAAGCCAGAGCTAACGAAGAGGGAAAAAAAAATCTATAATTTCATGTAAATTTAATAAGCATATGCTCCAGACTACTTCATACCAGGTCCTGAATTATGTAAACTCTGCCTCATCCAACCCAAGCCTTTGGCTCTGCAGCCCCTTCTCCACAGCACATCCACAGGGATTGGAGGCACAGGGCACCTGATTGTCCAGGCAGGGCTGGGAGCCAGGGGAGGAGGTGTCCATCGGGAGAACCAGGGGAAACGAAGCCTGGCACCCTTCTAAGAAGGCAGGCAGCAATTCCATTCCAAGCTCATCCCACAGATTCTGTACAGGGATCAGTGTAGGGGTACCTGGTGCTTCCATGCACAGTGCTGGGGCTCAGCTCTGGCAATTCCAGCCCGGAGGGTGCAGAGAACTCACTCCCTCCAAGCAGTCCCTGAGCAGCAGAACACCTTCATCCTCCCCACCCAGCTCTGCAGGGCTGCAGCACAGGGCCCAGGGCCCAGCTCCACCGATAAACTGGGACTTGCAGAGCAGTAACTCCTGCTCATAAAAATCCCCACGAGCTCCTGCATCTCCATAAACCATCCCACTGCAGCAGCGCTCGGAGTTCTCAGTCCATTAGTCCTGTTTTCAAAGGCTCTTGACTCTTAAACCAAGGCAAGTCCCTGCCTTTGCAATGGCACAACATGCAGTGCTGCCAAGAAAACTGAATTTACACTCCAATGACAGGGAAATATTTGCTGCTCCCTGCCAGCACAGCAAAGCTGTGCTCTGGCTGGGCACCTGCTACAGGGCTGTACCTCACACAGGCAGGGTTCTGCAGCGGGTACTGGATGCGGGTCAGCAGCAGAGAAATCCCATTTCAATATGATCAATTCCTTATCTAAACATTTTAAATACAGAGCATACAAAGAGCCTCCAACAGAAACTCCAAGTCTTTTATTCTGGGCAATTCCATCTCAGCCAAAGGCTCCCCTTTCCCAGTGTTCCCCAGTGATCCAGGCCCTGCCACCAGCCAGCCCCAGTTCCACTCAGCTCCTCCAGCCATTCCCAACCCACTGCCTGCAGATTCCCAGACCAGAGGAGCAGTCCCAGGGAAGGTTCTCCCCTCCAGTCAGGCATTACTGGGTCCTGTGCTCTTCACTTTCACTCCCTTTTCTCCCTCCATCCTCAGCTGCTTAAGCAGCCCCTCTGGATCCCTGTAACTGAGCCTCTTTCCAGATTACCCTCAGGGTTAACCCCTTCTCTGCCCAGCGAAACTCAAGCCCCAAACCCAAGGGAGTGTTAGTGTAGAGCTGTCTTGGTTTTCCTTCCACTTTTTTACCAGCACCTCAATTATCTCTGCAGTGAATTGCAAGAACTCTTTACTTGTTCAGAGAACTCTTTCCCAAGACAGATCGAGCCTACAGCTCTGTCATCTCCTACCCTCTCCCCCAGTACAATCTTAATTTGAGAACTGCACAAAATGACTGAATATTGCTTAACTGCAGGATTTTGCAGAGGAAACAACAGCTGAAGTGGTTTTTACTCCCGCAGCACACAAATTTATGTAGCTACACAACAATAAAGCAAAGTCTTAAATTTAATCAGAACAAATACTTCAAGCAGCGGCAAGCTGATAAATTATTTAGAAAGGGGCTCAGTAAGACCTGGACGGAAATATCCATCAGCTGTGCAGCCTGGGAGCTTCCAGAAACAAGGAATTTTCATGCTTTACCCCTTTTTACAGTTTTCTTTCAGCTCAGCTGTTTGTATTGAGCAAAAAAGGGGACAATTGACCAGAAGCAGCCAAGGACTGGCTGGCAGCGACGCTCAGGACTGGTCACACAGGTCACCACTGCCACTGCCCACTGCCAGCAATTAGCACTCCTTGTGCATTCCCAGCGAGGTACTGATGACAGGCAGCTCCTGGTGGAAGGAACTGACAGCCAGGGAATATCGGCTATTTCAGAAGATTTTCATGATTTGCTCTTTTCTTCAGACTGCCTGGTTTTCCCCAAATTGCCTTCCTTCCATCCACTCCTCAACCATTCCAAGCCCCCAAGAAACAGACAAAACTGGATGTATTAGTATTTATAAGAAAGCTCTAGGAAATTCAATAATGTTCCTATTGTTTTATTGCAGATGGCACACCAACTTCTCTTTATTACTGCAGAAAGCTCCAGAGCCCTGTGGAGTGCAATAAACCAGGACGTGTTTGGCTTTGCAATGTGTCAGGCGCTGTGATTTCCTGCAGGAACCAGGGAATCATCCCAGCTCTGGGATTGCCTCCACCAGGCCCACGCAGGGAACCTGCTGCTCCTGACCTGTCCCTCCTCCCCCAGTACCAGGGACTCTGACAGAGAGCAGAGGAAAGGGGTTTTTTTCACCTTTGCTCCAAGATACTTTACTCTCCTGTTTGATTTCAGGCACTTTTTGAATTTTCTGCTAAATTCTTGGGCTGTTGAGATTCAAAAATTGTCAATGTGCCATGAGGAAAAACACAAAAGGAAATTCTCTTAACTGTACACTAATATCTGCCATAAATGCTCCAATACATAAATACACTTAGATACACTTCAGAAAAAAGCCGACCAGGACCCCAGGCTCAGTGGAGTAAAGGCTCCAGCACTGGAGCAGTGACTGCCCAGGTCCCACAGCAGGGAAGCTCCAGGAGCCCCCAAACACTCACCCTGGGCTGCCAGTTCTCGTACTGCTTCTGCAGGTTGGCCCCGATGGTCTCCAGAGCTTTCTGAGGCCCCATGGACAGAGGATCTGGGAACAGAACACACAGGAGCATTTCTCAGGCCAGCTGCATCACTCAGGCCACTGAGGGATATTTTCATGCAGGTTCCTTTTGTTATCAACTTCAAACTCATAAACACCTTGTTCCTCATGGAATTTACGTGGGGGCAACACCCAAAAATTATCCCCAAATTCTTCAGTCCAACAAGAATCGAGTTCCATTACAGACTGTCAAATGTGGAAGATTTCTCTCACTGAGGTGCTAAACACAATTTTGTTTTGAAAGAAAGGAGAGGCATTACATTTGTTTCTTTTAATAATAAAATAAGGTTTCTATTGTAAATAATGACAAGAACTCAAATTGGTTAAATATTTGATGACAAACGTTTTCTGTTGATGAATGCAGAATCCTGCTTCATTTGCTTCCCCTGCTTCAGAGATTGTGTGCCATTTGTAATATTTAAGAAGTTAATTTCATTGCTAGATAATTACCACAATCCATACATAGCAATACAATTCCAGCCCATGTGCTTTATTCAAACACCATGGACATATAATTAAACAATTAACAAGCTTTTTTTAAAAAGCCCTACAAGCTAATATTTTGCTATTTAATATCAAATATTTTAAAAGCACTAAAACAGATCAATGAAGGGTTTTTTTCCAATTTTTGCAAATATACTTTTGTTAGAAACAAAATGTAATGAAGAAGAATGAAAGCAGGATTTTGAGAGCTATTTTTCTTTAAGGAATAAAAGCACGTAGAAGCTGCAGCAGGATCTGCATGTGGCTCTGCTCAGTGGCCATTTGTCACCAGGGGTGACGAGCTGTGACCCCAGCTCAGGTGTGAACAGCAGCAACTGCACCCCAGAGAGCTCCCCAGACCCTGCACATGTGGCACAGACATCAATGCACACCCCACTCCCTGCTCCTGAGACTGATGGGAGGAAAAACATCAGATACTACCCCAATTACCTTACTCAGAAATTTCAAGTTGGCTGGAAGAGGAAGGAGCACTTGTGTACACAAACACACTGAAAATTTAATTACAAAATTGCATTCAAAATTCTCTTTGCTAATGATAGGCACTAATGACTTTATTTAAATGACTCTGCAAAGCTCCTCCACTCATGTACCAATGAGACATCAAGGCTGTTCTCAGCACTGCTCTCAGGTACCTGTTTGTGCCTGCTCAGGGCTTTCAGCTGCTTTAAAGCCATCAGCATTTCTAGGTTAAAAACCTGAGATGCTCTGATTCACAAAGCAGGCAAGGAAAGGTTAGAAAATCTTCTGAAAGTTTTTTAAGAAATGCTGTTTGTGCAGTGATTAATTTGCTCCTGGGGCCTGTCTAAGCCCCGAGCTGAGGATTACAGTGCCCGGCGTGGGACGTGCTGCAGGCTGAACATTCCCAATTCCTAGATAAAAAACAAATCCCTCTGAGAAAGCTTCTGTACACAAGGTATTTCCTTCTAATATTACTTCAGATTTGTCTCATCTTGATAATAAGACTTTTTTCTCCAAAACCAAGGGAACTTTTAATTTCTTCACAAAAAAAACCTAGGAATATCGTGCAATGCTGCATGAAAGTAACAAACACAGGTGTTGGAACTGCTGGCAAGACATCCTTGGGAATAATTCCAGGTCTTCTGAATGATTCCAGTTAAAACAGCCCTGGAGCAGCCACCTCAAAACACAGCAAGGTGTTTCACAAACCTCACTGCTCTGCTGGGTGAGGCAGGGAAGGGGGACTGAAAGCATTGCAGATCCCAGCACTCTGAAGGTGTCTCTGCTCAGAGATTTCCTCAGGTATTTATAAATCTAAAATAATTACAGGAAAGCAAAGCAGCTCATTAACAGCTGTTTTTCTCCACGGTGTCTCATTTCAGAACACAGCAGGAGAGACGACCCATAGCAGCAGTCAGAGCTGGACTCTTCATTAACCCAGAGAAAAACCAGATCCCAGATTTCCTCCTGCTCAGCCCAGTTTCAAGCCCTTGGAACGCACAACTTGAGGATGAATTCAGTGCTGTGACTCGGTGTTTGTGAGACTCGGGGGAGCTGGAGCCTGGAGGCTCTGGGCACTCACCAATCCAGCATTCCAGGCGGGCACAGGGAGTAGTTTTCACCACGTCCGGGGGGTCCACGCCGACATTGAGGCACAAAACTAAGGCAACACTTACAGTCTTCATCTGCAAAGACAGGCAACAACACAGCTCTGAGTGCAGGAACAGCAGCAACTTCCACTGGGCTCAAACTTCACCACTCCTGAACTTCTGCAGTGTTTTAACCAACTTCTCTTACCTGCTCTTTCATGTGGACTATTTTAAGCGAGGCCTGACTGACGAAATTTTTTGTATTTTTTATTAGAACAGTACTTAGACTCTATGTTACTATTTTTGTTATTATTTCCAGAGCCCATTCTTCTCTTTCTGAGCATGGAAATAGACACCAGTGAACTTCATCTTAAATTAGCCATTGTCCAACTGAAACACATTATTAAAACATGAGGCAAAGCTATTCAGGGGCCCTGACCAATATTATAATGCTGTGTGTGATCTCTAATTTTGAAACTAAAAGAATTACAATGGAAAAACCCCCAAGTGACAAACAAAACCATAAAAAAATAAACAAACCAACACACACCAAAACAAAAACATTTAGTGCATTTTTTATTTTGTTTTCTTCACGTGTTACATTTTCCTGGAGACTCCTGTAAGGAGAAATCCTGGAGTGGCTCCAGCTGCTGCTCCACATCCCCCTGGCACTGCCCAGGCAACACTTGGGGTTCTCCCACCTGGGCACCACAAATGTACCCAACCCAAACCCACCCAGCCTCACCCGGGACCCAAAACCTGCATCAAACAAATGACAAACCACCTCGGCCAGCTTCAAATACTGCTTGAAAATTATTACATCAGATCTTTATGTTTTTTTTCTGGATTCCCTCATGCCAACACCTAAACCAGAGGAGGAAAATAAAACCAGTGACGAGGCTCTCAGTGATTCCAGGCGTTCAGGGCTTGCCTGCAGCAAGGCCACCCACATCCCCATTTCCCCAGGGTGCTCTGTGCAATCCCCAACAGTAGGGAAAAAAATCCCAAGTTTCACACTTACAGAAAACCCTAGAGCCACATAAATGTGTAATTTACACAGAAACTGGAGCAGCCAGACACCACTCACACCACGGAGGGGGGACAGGCTCTACACCAGGACAGAAATCCTGCAGCGTTTCCTCACTCCCATGGCCATGATGAGGAACATGGAATAAAAAATCAGCAGGAACTGTGGTTTATGGCTTCATCCCAAACCACGTTCCTGCTAACAAACCCTGCAATCCTGTAGGAGTTCCTCACACCAGGAATTAGCACGGACTAAGCAGCACTCTCCAGCACAGAGATGAGAACAGGAGCCTGAAGAGGAATTCCCTGCTCAGGATTTCACAGGAGTTCCCAGGGAGTGCCCATGGATGGGGAGGAGAGCCCACAGCTGCAGTTCAGCGCTAAGGACACGTGCTCTAGAGCACTTCATCAACGTTAAGGACAACCCACAGGAACACCCGAGCCACTGGCAGAACCAGGGGCAGCTGCAAGGTGTGGCTCAGTCCTGCAGACCCTTCACCACCCTGAGCAGCTCAGAGTGTTGTGGAGCACCCAAAAACACCACCCAAAAACACCCAAGCACTGCACCACCCCTGGCACTGCCCTGCCTACAGGGACACCTCCTCAGCCACCCCATGCACTGCCAGCTGCCAGGAAAGCCAGGGAGCTGCAGGCTGTGGAAGGGCACGGACACTGCCAGAACCATCACGCGCTGCCCCACACGCACTGAACACCCCCAGGGAAACACAGAAAACTACACACAGAATAACTTATTAGACATGGAAACACATAAATCATTCTTCCAAGAGAAAGTATCCTGCCAAGCAATCTTCTCCATCTCATTTATTTATTGTTTCCCATTTGCAGTCTAATACTGACTTATTTGTCAGTATTTTGCTGGTAACATCTGATTGGTGGCTTAGGCAGAACAGGCTGATATTTATTTTCCATTCCCAGGTTCAGGGTTTTAAATAAGTGTTTCTCCTGGAAAACTGACAGCAAACCCATGAGAGGCACAGGATCTGATCCCAGAGACAAATAGGGTGATTTCCCCTCTGCCACCTCCCCCAAAAGATGTAAAGCATCGCACTCCACACCATTTGTTCTGCTAACAGGGAGCACATCCTGAGAACTACAGCTCATTCCTCTCCCCTCTGACCGCTCCTCCACATCCACACCCATCCTAAGGGTGAACCAGAGAACGGCCTGGGTGGGCAGGGACCTTAAAGCCCATCCTCTTCCACACCCTGCCATGGGCAGGGACACCTTCCACCATCCCAGGTGGTGCCAAGCCCCGTCCAACCTGGCCTGGAACAATTCCAGGGATGGGGTAGCCACAGCTGCTCTGGGCACCCTGTGCCAGGGCCTCCCCACCCTCACAGGGAGGATTTTTTCCCTAATATCCCATCCATCCTTGCCCTCTGGCAGTGGGAAGTCATTCCCCCTTGTCCTGGCACTCCATCCCTTGTAAAAAGTCTCTCTCCAGGTTTCTTGTCAGCTCCTTCAGGCACTGCAAGGCCACAATGAGGTCACCCCAAAGCTTCTCCTCTCCAGGCTGAACAATCCCAGCTCTCACAGCCTTTCCTTCCAGCAGAGCTGCTCCATCCCTCTGCCGCCCCTGGTGCCTCCTCTGGGCTCTCTGCAGCAGCTCCAGGTCCCTCCTGTGCTGGGACAGGGCTGGGGCAGCTCTGCAGGTGGGGTCTCACCTGAGCACAGGGGGACAGGGGCGCAATCCCCCCTCGCCTGCTGCCCACGCTGGGGGCTCAGCCCGGCTCAGGGGGGGCTCTGGGGGCCAGTGCATGTGACATCAAAAAAAAACCTGCCGAGCCCAAAAAACCCAATAATGCCATTTCTAAACTCCTTTGGAACACACCAGAAACTTCACTGCATATTTAAAGCTTCTTAATACAAGCAGTATGAGGACATTCTCATCTGTCATTAAGACAGTGGAAATTTTCTTTTCCCCATTTCAGGAGTATATCCATCAGAATACATTTCCATGGATTTTTGTTAGAATTAAAAAATGAAGCAGAAGAACATTTGGCAAGTTTGTAAGAAAACCAATATCCAAAATGCTCTGTCAGCAAAGGCTCAAGATCAAACCACAGCAGCTCCTAGTATGGGCTCTGCACTTTGGAGTGTCATTTGTATGTTAAAAAATGGGATACAACTCCCAAGCTTGTACTGCATCCGATTTAAAGTGATTTAATAACTCTGGGTCAGAACCTGCAATACTTAAATGGCAAAATCCACTCGGTCAAAATGCTCTTCCTGAGAAGTGATGGCACTGAATTCATCCCAAAGCCATCGGAAATGGGACTCAGGGAGCAGAGGGAGTTCTGTGTCTGCTCGGAAGAGAAGGTGCTTATTAAAGCATTTGACACTAAAATTTACATCTTATGCTAAAGACCTTTTAAAATATTCCTAATTCACCTCTTATTTCATTTAGAGGCCAAACAGATCTGCAGGTGCGCACAGTGCAGTATCTGCAGGTATTTTCAGCTAGGAAAAAAACATTATGTTCTGAGTTTGATTGAAAACGTGAAGTTTTATCATCCCAGGGAGCCCATCTGATCCCACTGAAGCATCCCTGAAAGTGATTCCGGGCCAGGCTGAGACAGAGACATCCATTTCAGCCTGAGTGAGAACAGGTTTGTAACTCAGTCACAGAACTGCTTTATATTCTAGTGCAAGTAATACCAAGAACAAGTCATTTATGAGAAATTCTGCATTTTGTGGAACATTTCAGACTGGACGTTTTAGAACCCATTAATATTTGATTTTTACACTGCAATTTGCAAGCTGAAAACTTTCTGCTTAAACATTACCCAGATGAACACTCAAGTGTTAGAAACCTGCCTGGGTTTATGCCAGTGAGTTCAAATTGCTTCTGGGAGTTAATACAAACACAAGATTAAGCCAGCATTAAACATGAAATATATGCAGCTACATTATTTTACAGGGATGAGGATGAAGTTATCAACATTAAATACAGACACTGGGACAAATGTGCAAATTCCAAATCCTCGTATGAGTCTCATTTGAAAACCCTCACTGGCCAGGAGGCTCAATCCTGCTTGTGCAGGAAATTCATTCCGTTCTTGAAGCCTTTTTAGCACATTCTTCTCTACACACATTTACAGATTTAATACAAAGCTCTTCACCACCGGGCAAACCCAGCAAGATGAGATGAGGTGTTCCTCAGGTAACTCCTGACTGCCGGCTCCTTTGGAGATGTGCTATGAAATGTTCCAACAAGGACATCTCCAAAGAGAGCAGAACAGCAACATTTAACAAGAGGAAACATTGTTCTCCCTGGAGTTCAGCTCACTCTGCAACACCAGAAGTTCCTGTTTGCTCCCTGCCAACCCTCCCGTTTTGGGCTCCCAGCTGAGAGGTGACAAATGGTGACATCTGTCCAGGCATCACCCCCAGGGCTCTGGCACCACATTACACTGAGGAATGCAGGTCTGAAATCAGCCAGAGAAAAGGCTGAAGGTGTTGAACAGGCAAACAAACCTTGACCTTCCACTCAATCACACAGCTGCACACAAAACCAGCGCAAGGCTCCCATGGGAATGATTCCCAACACATCCCACGTGGACACGACTTTCCCCCACCCAGGGGAATAGAGCTCCCTGCTGCCTCCTCAGCTCCTGTACCACTTGCAAGGTAAAGCGTCTAAAAAGAAGAGCTTTCCGTTTCAAGGAATTTTTTTTAATGTAAAGTTTAAGATAAATAAACTGTTATGGAAAAAAATCTCTGTGTGCTTCTCCACAGCAATAAAAGCAGTAGAATGCAAATAACTCCTTCAAGTTAACATTAATAACTCAACAGCTCTGCAGGTTGTCTTCAGCCATCTGTAGCCCAGAGTGGGTTCCTGGTGTGCTAGCCTGCTCTAGATTCCTCAATCCACTCTTCCTGAGGGCTTGTTTTCCTTCTCTAACCTCTGAATTCAGCATTAATACGCTGAATTTTCTTCAGAGGTTTATTGTGCCAAACATGTTCGTCTGCCCAGCAAAGGCAGCTCCTACACCCAATTCCAGCTCATCACAAAGCACACTCTGAGCTGCTGCCCTCAGTGTTCACTTCAGAATCACTTCCCAAGCTCATGGCTGATTTACTGCTGTCAGTCACTGCCCCAGGTATCCACAGCCAGCTCCTATTCACCTGCTCTGGGAACAGTGAGCAGCTCCTCCATGTGAGAGCAGTGACATCCACAGACACGCTGTGGCCCAGAGCCCTCAGAGATCCAAGGTGACCGTGTGTGACCCACTGTGCTCAAGGTTGAAAACTCCAGACGGGAGCAGGCTGATCCTCTCTGTCACAGCACAGCAGCCAAACACCACTTCCCAACCACCCTGGGATGCTCAGAACCAAAATGGTGCTTCCTTCCCTGTCAATCGCTTATTAAAAATAATGAAAATAATAGAAAGCAAACAATTTACTCCTATGATCTTTGCTTTCTTTATACAACCTGCAAAAGAACCGACAACAGGCGTGTTGCAGATGTCATTCCCATTTATCTGTGACAAGGGGTTTCCTCCTCTCCTCTGATTTGCATTCCTGCAGGCTTCTCCTCATCGCTCCACGGCATTCCCACTCCTGTCTAGCACTGGCTTTAAAAGG
Source organism: Pachycephala philippinensis (assembly GCA_013397055.1). Lineage (NCBI taxonomy): Eukaryota > Metazoa > Chordata > Aves > Passeriformes > Pachycephala > Pachycephala philippinensis. The sequence continues at coordinate 99,322 of VWZT01011795.1, forward strand.
TGTCCGTCTTCCCAGGCACTGACTGACACAGCTTCAGATCTTCCTTACAAACTGTTCCTTCAAACCATTCCTAGACGGCCCTCTCAGATCTTTTGGGAGTCAATAACTCGGGATGCACACGGAGCGTTTGATCAGGAGCCGCCGTCTCATTTGAGAAATCCCTGAGCCACAGCCAACTGCTCCACATGCAAATGACTTCCTAGAACAGGAACTTTCCCTGGCTTACAGCAGAGAGCAGGAGAAAACGATCAGGACAATACCAAGCCCATAAATTCAAGTGAAGTGTCAGGTTGTGTTCGAAGGCACCCGGCACAGAACGCTGGCCCTGCCTCACAGGGCTCACCCACTCCATCCCTCTGAGGGCTTCCAGTTCCTTCCTGTGGCTGTGCCACGGAGAGGAGAGGGCACAAACCTGGCTGCAGCCTGTGCTCCTGCTGGAGGCTCTGCCAGGCTACAGGAAGCCAGGCAGAGGGACAGCCACGAGCACAGGGCTCCATCCAAACCTGGCTGTTCCCACAGCCTCCTCCTCTGGGCACTGCTCCTGCTCTCCACTCTGTACAGCACTGCACTAATTACACTAATTACACCTCTGCTCCATCCCTACCCAACAAGAGCTGGAGGTCACCCTGTCCCAGTTCAGCAAGGACCAATCAATCAAGGATCAATAAATACAAATACAGAAAAAAAAATACTAATGAGGGTGCTGCTGGCAGAGCCTCTGGGACAAGGAGATAAAAAGGAATCCTTCAGCCCCTGAGCCTGTCACCCATCACACCCCACACCACGGCCTTGCACCGAAGGATGTCATTAGCACAAACCTGGCCTTAAGCATTTCATTAGATAATTCATTGGAAGAGGCATCTACAGAGTGTTCTTTAGAGAAGAACAGAGGGACAAGACAAACATCAAATGTACTGGTTTATCAATTCTGGCAGTGCCAGGTAAAGCTCCGACTCCCAGAGGGATCAATAACCCCTCAGTCACCCAGGGACAATCACCTCTGGACAGGCCAGGAGGAGAAGGTCAGCACAGCACCAAGCCAATGAACACCACACTTGAGAGAAAGCCACAGCCAAACTCCCCAGAAAAGCCACCCAGCCCACGGGCCTTGGACACTTCCAAGGATTTCCTGTGCAGGCAGGTAAACTCTGCTTGTCTGAATTAAGCACATTTGTATGCAATTCTGCTTTAACCTGCATTTCCAGAGAAACCTAATTGTGCATTCCTCCTCTCATAAAAGCAGGATTTAATTCTCACTCAGGAAGTTATGAGGCAGCAGGAAAAAAAAATGTTGAGGTAAAACTATTACAATCAGCTTTGTTGCTCTCTGCTTATCTTAGAAATCAATATAAATACAGCAAATCTTAATTTGAATATTCTGAATTTAATAGCAACTTGTCAGTAAAACCTGGTGTACTTGGAGTCTTTTTCTTTAAATCAAGTTATATGCTTTGGTTGCTACCGAGGCAGGGAGATTTAATTCAATACACAAAGCATAATTCCAACCCTCCTGTGTTAAAAATATTCTTTAAATAAATAATAGATCAAAGCAGTGTCACTTTGATGGCATATGCAGTCCACGGAAGGGGGAGAGGAAGGATTAAATGTTTTCAGAACAGCCCTGTGGAGGAAGGGGCAGGGGACACCAGTGAATTCTCACTTATTTTCTCTAGGTTTACGACTCATTACTCTGCTGATTTGATTCTCCCCTTATCAGAGCTCTGCCTTCTAAAGAACCTTCAACTTCATATAAACTCTGGGGTTTTTAGAGCAACAAAGCAAGATGAAAAGAAGAGTCATTCCACTCCCAAATCTGTGAATCACTTCCTCTAACTGTAGTAGAGCTCGGATCACTCCCCATGACTCCTCGGTGAATAAGGCAAAATCTGCCACTGCCTGTGGCTTTCATGATTCACGGGGGAAAATGCCACAGATTTACCTGCACTGGGACTGACAGAGCCTTGTTTGGGCCGACCTTTGAGAACTTCTTCACTTAGAAACAGGCTGGGGTGTTTAATGACAGGTAATGGTCCCCAGCCTAGGCTGTGACAAGTTCATTTATCAAACTCAAGGTAATGGAATGTTTTCCACACTCAGCTCACAGCCAGAGGCACACCCCCTCCAGCCCTCAGGAAACTCCTGCAGAAGCATCCCAAAGGTAAGAGCACACCTGAAATCCATCAGCCCTGGCTTGTGGAAAAGGGAGGCAAGAGACAAAGGAAGCTGCAGAGAACTGGGGAAGGACAGAGCCTCACCCACTGGGACTGCAGGGAAGGAAGGGGCTGTGCCGGGGTCTGGGCTGGAGGAGCAGATGGGCACCAGGGGCCATGGGCACTGACAGGGCTGCAGCAGCACTCAGGTCACTGGGGGACACTGCTGGAAGGCAAGGAAAGAGGAGGAGAGGAAACTTCCTGAAGGCAGCTGAAACAAGTAGTAATTAATTTATGATGCCAGAGAGCAAAACAAAGCAGTTCAGGAACAAAAAGGGGAAAAATTAACAGCCCATCCGTTTCCACGCTGATGGCACAAGGCTGTCAGGTCACTGCCCTCACACCACCACTCCAAACTGCTTCACAGGAAAACCCCACAAACCCCAAGTTCCTGAGTTTTTCTCCACGTGCTCGATTCACTGGACAAACCTGTCACACCCCAGCTGTCACTTGCAGCCAGGCCATGGGGAAAGAGCAGCATGAGTGAGCTGCCCTGCACCTTCTGCTCACAACCACCAGGTCGAACCAGATTAGATTTTACGAACTATTTTGCAGGATTAGCCGAACTCGAGCTTGCTGGGTGGGAATATTTAACAGACATCACCCATGCAGCATTCCAACCCCCTCTTCACCCCCTTCCCTCCCCAGCTGAGGTTCTACATTCGTTATCTCACATTAAGCACTCAGGAGACAGCCAATGACAGCTAAAAGGGGGAATAAAATACAAGACATGAAAAATCTCTGCTGAGATTTAAAAGTAATGAGGTTGAGCATTCTCGAATCAGCTGCTCTTCCTCTCTCAGGCATCTTTACATGCTTTTGGTATCTTCCTATGCAGCTGTTCTTAAACAAAAAGTAATTATACACAACAGCAGGTTTGTCCCAACAGTCCCTGATCCAGCTGTCCAGACACAAATGACACCTGAGCTGCACCACTGGCCCTGGTATGAAGTTATTTGGCTCAAGCTGACAGTGAAAGCAGAAGGACTAAATCAAAAATTCTAGATTTGCTTCTATTTTCTCCTTTCACAAGAGTCAGACTCAGTATCTTGGAGAGTGACCCAGGGCTCAACCCCACCGAGCTCGTTCCCAGAGAGCAGCTGCAACAATCACAACGTTCATGGCACAGGAGAGTCTCAGAGGAGGAAACTGCGGCTCCACGGGGGTCAGGAGCTGGGCTGTGATGTTCAGTAATGGTAACAAGCACATGAAACATTTAACACCGACCACGGAGAACCCCTGATCAGCCCCCCAAACTTGTGCTGCTGCTGCTGCACAAGCTATTGATCAGCCCAGCCAAGGCAAAGTCATTCCCAAATTAGAAACAGGCAACTCTGCAGATCAGGAAATAAGGGAACAGGAAGCATCCCAGGAAAGCAGAGGCAACTAAAATAGACAAGCAAGCTCATCACACCTCCACAGTCTACTGGAGAGAGTCTCCTCTTTGCCAGAACCCTTTGGAGCAGAGCACCCAACGTGGTGTCTGTGCTGCCTTTAAATCACACCCAAAATGCTCAGTTCAACCCAGCAATGATCTGCCAAGTCCCATTTTCAGTGCATGATCCTCCTCACAGTTCAGAACTTCTGAGAAATATAATTCCCGCTCTGGGAACACTGAGACTCAGGGACAGCCTGCTCATATTGCCTCTGCAAAGAAATTACAGCTTGGAGTTTCAAAAAGTTATTCCATCCTATCACAAGAGGGATCATAAACATAACGGAAATCTGGTCACCAGAAAAACTCACAAATGTCTATAAACACAAAGTTATGGGTACAAGAACTGTGAGACCCAGGGAAGGCTGGAAGCCAGAGCAGGTTCCAAGAACAGAATGAGTGGAAATGACTGCCCAGGACATTTCTTAGGTGTTTTGTTTGCTCTTTACTGAAACATTCAAGCTGGCACACAGATGCAACAGAGGATCCCAGACTCCCAGCTGGGACGTTCCTCTGTCACTCTCAGCGTTGTCAAACACACAACACGTCCCCAAACACAGGAGAAGCTCCTGCTGTTACACAACAAGAGTTTCCTCTGAAAATATTTCCTGCCTCCAAAATCCCCCAATCTCAGTTTCTCCACACAGCAGGACACCTTCATTTAGCATTCCACATAACATGCTGCTGGCAGGCTCCAAAACCACACAGCTCCCGTGCACCTTCACCTCCAGACATCTGCAATTCCTGCACCCATTGACCTGGGGCCTGCCCCATGCACCTGCTGGGCTCCAGGGCTCCTTCTGACCTCCTTCATTTTATTGTCTTGCCTAAAACACACAAATTGCCCACGTTTCACTTGAAGAGCTTACATGATGGAGCTGCTCAAAGAGCCCAGTGCCATGGGCATCGAATCAGTACTTCTGACCCATCTGCAGGTCTGCTTCCCTAATTCCACATGACTGCAACACAAACTATTGAATCAACACCCAGTGTTTCACCTGACAACAGCTCAGCAGCCCTCTGAGCTCGGACTCCCTTTTCACCTGTCCCCCGACTGCTCCTCCTCCAAACCCCATCCTGCCCTGGAGCATTACCCGGTCCTTCATCCTCCAGCTCTGAGCCAAAGACTTGGAGCCTTCGATCTTCTCGCAGTGTCTTTTTTTCATAAAGGCCAGGGGCAAGTTCCAGTCTGTCAGGTCGGACTCATCCTCCTCCCCGAGCCCCAGGAGAGGCGACTGCAGCATCTCAGACTCCATGGGGGGGGGAGCGCCGGGCAACACGTGAGCAGCGGTGTCCAGCCCGGCACCCAGCGGGGCCGGGGGTCCCTCCGGCCGGAGGGGGGGAGGACGGGGCAAGGGCAGCGGGGGGCGGCGCTCCCCGGTGCGCGGGTAAGGACGGACCCGGGGCACGTAGCGCCTTCACCTGGCGCAGGCAGCGGCCCCGGCGGGGCTCGGTGGCGCGGCCCGGGGAGGACCGAGGGGCCGGCGGGGACCGGGCCCGGGGCCTCCCTCGCACCTCT
>VWZT01011795.1:119961-130507 GCA_013397055.1 Pachycephala philippinensis
GCCCCCCCCCGGCCCCGCCCCCGCTTCGCCGCCGCTTTCCTTGGGCACCGACGCCTGAAAAGGCTGCGGGCCCGGCCCAGAGACCCCTCGGGGCTCCTCTTTGTCCAGCCTGACCCCCCCGGGAGGGTGGTGCCCCCGGAGCCGGGGGACGGTTGCAGCCTTCCCCTCCCAGCTGTGCTCCAAGCCGGGGGTGCGACAGCAGCTGGGGCTCCGAGAAGGGCCCGACCCCTCCGTTCCCAGCCCCGGGGAGGAGCCGCCCCCCCTTCCCAGGCGAGCCCTGCGCCCCCTCCCCGGCCGGCGCTGCTCCCGAGCACCACAGCCATAGCCCCGGGCTGCGGCGGGCACCGGGCGGGACCCCCGGCGGGACCGGCCCCCGNGGCACCGGGCGGGCCCCCCGGCGGGACCGCCCCCGGCCCCGCTCCCCGACCTGCCGCACTCAGGTACCCCCGGCCCCGCCGCCTGCAGCCCCCCGAGGCCTCTTTCGCGCCGTAGCTGGTGACAAATAGCCTTTACCGTCCCCTCCAGTCCAGCTCCCACTGACAGGTCTAAAGCCTTTCTGCTTTTGATAATACACTCTCTTGTTTCTCTTACTGTAAAGGGAAGTTTATTACCAATAAAAAAAAAGGGTATTTTTATGAAGATAAAAAAAAAAATAGAATTATCAGCGCTCCCTGAGAAAAAAACGTGCTTTGAGATTCTGCGGGATAAAAAGAGATAAAGAAGCGTATTTTGAGATAACAGATGCATTTTGTATGGTTTCCTTTTCTAAACTCCTGGTTTGTACTACAGATTGCAGAAATCACTCCCCAGCCCCCCTCCTGCCCCCCCAGGGCAGCCCTGGGCGGCAGTGGAGGATGAGGCAGAGAATTCACCCGGGGCTCCAGAGCCTCACGACCAACTCCAAAGACGCGGCAAAGAGACGGGCAGAGCGGAGGGGTCCGTGCGGAGCCGGGAGCTCCCTCCCGGCCAGGGCACAGAGCCGGCCCCACCTCGGCTGCTCCACGGACCCGGCACAGGCAGCAGCACCCCCAGAGCGAGACCCCGCGCACGGCTCAGGGCAGCTGATCCTCAGCCGTGCTCTTGGTGCAAGAAAAAACCCCAAACCATCGAGAGTTAATTTCAGTTCCTCCCAAGCCCCCGTTCACATCGGCAAGCACAGGCACAACCTGCTGAGAACAGCGAGACCATGGCACAGGTTTAACCTCCAGCCCCAGGTGCGTTGGATTTGCCAAAAAACCACGAAAGGGTGTGATGTCAACGCAGTGTACATAGTGTACAGTAGGGGAGAGAATTAATGTATCTTAATTTGTCATTATTTTGCTAACCAAAGCTGTACATTTTTCCTACTCCTGGCTCTGTCTCCTTTGGGATTTGAAGGGGTTCCGACACCCCGCGCATCCGGCCCGCATCGGCAGTTCTGACAATGCACTGTTTCTACGGATTCTCATGCTTTTTCCATTTTATTGCTGGGATTACATGAATTGTTGACTTTATTTTTACACAATAAAGCGTGAAGAAAGACACCGGCTTCTCTCACATGTGTCTGTTCCCTGAGCAGCCAGTGCTCAGTAGCTTGTCTTTTTCCACAGGAAGGTTTTATGCCTGCATGAAGCAAGAATTTCTGCCTGGTTCCCCTTGGAGCTGGCTCAGGCACTCCCTGAGCCTCTCTGCCAGGCTGTCTCCTTCTCCTGTACCCTCAAACCACATCTTTCCCTGGTTTATGTAACACACCACACAAACTGATGTATTTTTTCCTCAAGCCACTGGCTGGAAGCTCCCCCGGGGCCCTACCAGGCTGGTGCAGGGGACAGTGGCACCCCCAGGGATCTGCAGGAAATGCTCCCGGTGTGGGCACCACAACAAACCCCCGGGCCCGGCAGCCTTGGCTCCCTCCCCGTGGCCCCGCTCAGATGAGCTCCAGACGCGGTTCCTGGAAGGCAACGCTCCCAGGGGGAACCTGAGCGTGTGGCTCAGAGGGTGATGTGGCTGGAGGCCACCCGTGTGCACAGACACGGGACAGGCCAGTGCAGGGCCCCAGCACCGTCCCCGAGCACTGCAGCTTCCCCCTGTCCCGCAGAGCAGCCGTGCCACATAGATTGCACCAAAGATATAGGGAGAGAAATCATTATTTACTCCTTGTGACCAGCCCAAATCAACCTCACGCAACCACCCCCTGTAACGCCCCCATCCCGCTACAGCTGGAAGCGGGACTCATGTGGATCCTGCCTCGAGCACGGGCAGGACCACACGGTGACAGCAGCACCCCCTTCCTTCCTCCATCACAGCAAGGACTTGGTGACAGCCCCGAGGGACGAAGCTGCTGGAACTCAGCACAGCCCTCGCTGCTGCCACATCTGTGGTCAGCGCGTCTGAGCTCCCAGGGACTGGAGATGGTCACAGGGAGGGTCACAGCCACAGCCACAGTGAGGGTCAGTGAGGGTCCTGCAGCCACTTGTGCTGCATCTTCCCAAGAACATCTCCAGACACTGCAGCCTCCGGTAAAGGCGTCCCTGACTGGTCACCTGCCACCTCCCACACCTCCAGCTGCCAACAGCACCCCAGGGTCCCTGTCCTTCACCCAGCCCCTGCCACCCCCATAAAGCCTCTTCTCCTCCAGAGGGGAGCGTTTGATCCTGTGGCTGCTCCACGTCCTTTTCAGGATGCCTCAAGCCATAACCATTAGAATGCAGTGAACAGGGCACGGGAAGGGAGATGCTTCGAGCTAAACTGCAGGGCTGGGAACCCAGCATGTTTTCCACACCAAAAGCCACAGACAGGAGCAGAGTGACGAGTGCTGGGCACCCTGTGTAGGGGGACAGTCGTCATCAGGAATTGTCTGGGGGCAAAAGGAAAGGTGAGACATCAGAACTGTCTCAGGGCAGTTCACGGAACCCCACGGGGACAGCTGAGCGTGATGTGCCATCCGTCCATCACCCACGGTTAGAGAGGAGACAGGGGCTGCCATGGCTGAGGGGGCGAGACAGGGTGNCCCTGCCCGCCCTCCCCGGGCATCGCTGCTCCTCAGCCCTCGGAGCAGCTCAGCCCTCCCTGGCGATGCAGACGCCATCCCCCCCCGCCCCCAAAAAGCAGCTGCTCCAAGGACAGGCTGTTGGGTTTCGTGTCACTGGGAACAGCCTACATCCTTGCGAGGGGATGCTATTTATACCCAGGGAACGGGTGGCAGCTCCTGCCTCATTCTCAGCCCCCAGCCCTGAGCAGGGCCCTGGCCCTGGGGTGCTGCCACGACACCCTCGGCCGTCCCAGTGCCAAGGTGAGACCCCAGTGCCCACCTGCTGCTGCAGGAGAGGGAGTAATCCCCCAGGCAGAGCTTGTGCTGCTCTACACTCTGAGCTGCAATAACAAAATGACACTAACAGGCGTTTTTGTTTTTTTCCGGGGTATCTGGCAAGCACTGCTGTGGTGCAAGGGGGGCTGCCCCCACCCCAAGGCCGTGGCACGGCCGGGGCAGGGCGGGCGAGGCTGCAGGTGGGATGTGGGTGATGGCTGAGGGAGCTGCAGGAACCAAGACTCCAGCGGGTAACAAACCTCCCGGCTCATCACCCCCTGGGTTCCCTGGGGCTGCGAGGGATCCTCGAACTCCTCTCAGCCCGGCAAAAGTGGGAATCGAACCCTCATGGGTGCAGTCAGCTCAGGCAGCGAGAAGAGAGGCAGAGCAGCCTCGGCCAGGGCCATCGCTGTCCCTCCTTGCCCGTGTCCCCATCCCAGCTCGGCACTGCAGCAGCTCCAGGCACGACCCGCGTGTCCCAGCGCCGCGGCCGCTGCAGCAGTGCCAGCTCCTGCGGGAAGGAGGGAGGGAGGATCCTGGGAGAGGTGAGGAGCAGCCTGTCCCATCAATCACACACCGTCCTGACACCCCGCGCTGCACCAGGAGCTGCTGCTCGGGGCCGGGAGCTGTTTGGTGGCGCCGGTCCCCGCGGTGACAGCCAGCCCCGCCAGCGCTGGGATCAGGGAGCGCGTTCCCGCCCCGGCGCACTAAATCCAGGAGCTTTTAGAGCAGCAGAGCAGATGGAGATCTTGGGCTGCGTGAGGACAGGCCCCAGGACTCGGGAGATGGCTCAGAAATACCGACGGGGGCGAGGGAGAGTCCTTAAGGGCAGGACACAGCTGGGATTTACAGCTCTGATCCGGCTCCTCTGGGGACTCACACGGGAGGGAAACGCCTCGCCGGCCACTTTGCATCCTGGTGCCTCCTCTGCGCCCCCCGCTCGGGACAGCTCCTCCGAGGGCTCCGAGGGGTGAAAGAAGGTGATGGGGAGATGAAAAATTAAATCTGCTGTGTTTTACAGCGAAACACCCCCGAAAAACAGAGACAGCGTGTCCTGAAACGGCCTTTCCCACATCCCTGCCTGCACGGGAGCGCCTGGGGCCGCCTGCGAGCGGAGCTGCCTGCGGCACTGGGACCGGCACCGTCCCAGAGCATCATCACCACGCAGCGCCCGAGGCGTGCGAGGCACTTAATAAATGCCGTTGTTGGATTAATTAGCAGGGAATGTGTCATGCCGTGCGCCCGGCCCGCGCCGGCTGCGGCGAGCACATGGCTCCAGGAGACCCGGATTAAATATGCATGAGACGGAGAGCAGGCAGCGGTGGGAAGAGCCCCCTGAGCAGTGAGGGGGGCTCAGCTCCCCGCCTGGGCAGGGCTATGCCGGGGAAACCACAGTAGCGTCGAGCACGTGGCTGCAGAAATCCCTCCATCTTCACTGCAGAGCGGAGCTGAGGGGAGGCTGTATATCCACCCCTCCCCAGCACGGACCCCAGACAGGGTGGGAGCAGCAGTATCCTGAAGGATGACGCTCCTGGGCATCAGGCAGCAGCTCCAACGTGAACTCCCCGAGCAGGGGCCGAGGGGCTCAGCCAGCGCTGGGCACCACGGGGAGGGTCTCGGCTGCCAAAGAGCACCCGAGGCTCCCCAACGACACCAAGTGACTCCAAGAAGCCCCCCTAAAGCGGCACGGGAGGAGGAGGAGAGCAGGGAGATGGGCGGTCAAACACTGCAGCCGGGCAGGGCTGGGGGAACATCCTGGCTCGGGGAGGGGAAGGATCGGATGGATCCCTGTGAGAGGGCAGGGGGGAGCAGGGCCCCGGAGCTGCCGGGGCCGGAGCACAGGGACCGGCCAGGGCACTGCAGGCAGCTGGACACCACCCCGGGCATCGAGTCAAGGCCGACAGACCGTTCCGGTCACAGGCGTGACTCACTGGCTGTGACAGCGTCCTTCAAACGCCACTCGGGAGCCTTTGCTGGCAGAGCATTGGTTCCTACAGCCCGAGGCACTGCCCGGGCATCCCGGCCAGCACAGCCGGGAAGGGGCTTCCTCGAGCCCTTCCTCCCCCCGGGGAAACCAACCAGACCTGGCCGGGGCCACACGGAACCAGCAATTCCAGAGCAAACGTTGCTTTTCACACCCCGCAGCCTCTCCAAGGTGCTGCTCCCCCAGCCAGGGCTGACTCCAGGCAGTTCCCAGCAGCAGGAAGACCCCATCCCTCCCCCGCGGGGGGCTGGGAACATGGGCCTGGTCCCCCTTTTTGCCTTCTCAGAATCTTTTCACAGCCTTTTGCCGGGCTCCTCCTCCTGCGATTTTCCCAGCTGCTGTCAAACGTCACCTTGACAGCTGCTTCCTCCATCCTTCCTTTTCATCCCGATGGATTATGGAAGGGCTGGGATCGCAGACTCCACCGAGGAGTTCTGGGCGGATCCTCCTCTGGCTGGGGATCTCATGAGGGATCCTAACCACATCCCGGGGGCTCAGAGGGGAATAACAACTCCTCTCCCACCGGAGGGTCCCCGAGCAAGCCCTGCTCTGCCCCGGGGGAGCCTGTGGGTGAGCACGGAGCTGAGGAAGACTGTCTTCCAAAGCCGATTAAAAATAGATGCAGCATCAAGCTAATTATGCTGATTAATTGGCATTTGCGGAGCAGAGTGGGCACAGGAGGGGGCATACGGGGAGGAGCGGGTGCTGCAGCGGGGTCAGAGCCCACCCTGTGCTGCCCCGGCACTCCCAGTCTTCCCCGGGTCCCCTGCGCTGCCCAGGACTGCGGGTACCGGGGCAGCACATTTGGGGGGTCCCCACTCCCCCACTTCCCCCCCGTCAGCAACAGATGCCAAACTCCACAGCGCTGCTGGAAATTAGGTCAGCGATAGCCTGCAGCAGATTTGAGCATTGCTCATCCTGCCGAGGCTCTGGTGCAAGTGGGAGATGCCACAGGGCAGCCCCACACCAGCGGCCACCCCTGGCCCGGCTGGCAGCGAGGGAAGGAGGGATGGAAAGGTCTGGATCAGCCCATAAATCCCCTCCCGCCAGGGAGGGCTGAGCAGGGATGCAGGACTCCCTCGTGTTGCTGAGTCAGTGCTTGTGGAAGCTGGGGCACGACAGCACCCCCCGAAAACCCCCACACCCCTGGGGTCTCCCCCCAATACCTGATGGCGCGGGAAAACCCCACAGGGACACAGCGGTGCTGATTTTTTCCTTCTGGAAAGCGGAGCAGGACCCCAGGGGCCCACAGCGATAGTGCCCAGCCCCAGCTCACACCAGCCTTTCCTCTCTACCCCCACCCAGAGCCTCCCCAAGACCAGGGACCGGGTGGTTTCATGCACCGGCGTTGGATTTGGGATGGGTTGTGCTCCACAATTGGCGACGCTTTCGGCTCCGTTCTGCTCGCTCCCCAGGCCCCCATATGTTGGTGTCATGAATATTCATGAGCTCTGTGAAAGCATCCAGGGCTGGGAGAGGAGCCCCAGCGCCGTTGGGTCCCGGTGCTCCCGGGCTGCCCGGGACGGCACAGTCCCCAGCCCCGTCCGCCTCACACTCCCGACACCCAGGGCCTTTCCCAAAGGCTGGAACAGCGGTGCCCTCCCCGACACGCTCCTGCTGCAGCTCCGCTTCCCTTTCCATCTGCAATTTCAGGAGCAGCTCCTGCTCCCTTCCCTCGCTTCCAGCGCTGCCGGCGCGCGGTCCCAGCGCAGGGTGGCAGATCCCGGGCAGGAGGACGGGGAACAGCGGCGGCGCGGCGGGAGAAAGGAGCCTATTTCCAGCAAAATGAAATTTATCCACCGGCAGGCGGAGGCGTGAGGAGGCTCCGGGGACCACACAGAGCTGCCTGACCGGGGGGCTTCGTCCTCAGGCTGTGGAGGAGGACTCGGCTCAGAGAGAGTGCCAGGAGACGCCGTGACGTTGTCCCCAGGGGACTGGGATGTCGCTGGCCCCGATGGTGCCCCACGGGCGGGGCAGAGCCCGGTTGCTGCCCTGCCCTGCCTCGGGCCGCAGCGGTTCAGGCACGAGCAAGAACCACATCAAATTAACTGGATCCCAGTTTACTGCAAACAAAGAGAAGGCAGGTGACATTTACCTAGCGGAGTAATTGATATCTGAGTAATTTGTTGGAGTAACCTCGTTACATGCCAGCTGGATTTCCACACCCTCCCAATCCCACTCATTACAAACAAGGTTTGTGTGTTAATCAGAGCACTTTAATCACGGTGCTGCCCACCATCCCTCCAAAGCAAGTTACAAAGCCACCAGATTTATCGCAGACCCTAAACATTCCCCGAAGAACCACTGCGTGTTTTATTAGCAGGCAATGCTGCTGCTCGGGAAGACACCGGACATTTTTCCCTCCAGTGACGGCTCAGGGGCACAGCCGGCTCCTGGCACCACCTCTCCTCCCCTTCCCACCATCCCTGGCCTGGCCGATCACCTCCTCCTCTCCACCTCAGCAGGAGCTGCTCCCTCACCAGACAAACAGCTCCAGTCAAAACACGAGCCGGGAGCTGCCGGCAGAGCCTCCCACGCCGGAGCGCGGGGCTCCCCGAGGCTCGCCCCGGCTTGGGGCTCTCCCGAGCGCTCCGTGAACACAACACCACAAACAATTCCCTGGATCCGAGCTGGAGCTCCCGGGCAGAAGCGGCGGGGAGTGACCAGCTGGGCTTTGCAGGCGGAGGCACAACGTGCCAGGCAGCCGGTCCAAGAAAAGCAGGAAAAAGCGTGTTCCTAAGGAAACATCCTGCATCGAGCCCCCGAGGTGGGAACTAACCCAGGAATTGATCACGGGCTGGTTTCACAGCCTCGGTTTGTGTTTTTAAAGCTGTTCGGGCTGCCAGGATGGGGACAAGGCACTCCCAGCGTGTCCCCACGGAAGGAACCAGCTCATGTGGGACCCCACAGAGCTCCAGAACAGCTCCGTGTGTCCCTCTGACCCACTCCCCTCCACGCAGGGGGACACTCTGGCCCTGGGTACAGGGAAGAAGGTGTCATAAAACTTGGGTCTTTACTGACCTGCCCAAGGGCTCCTGCACCCTCTGCCCCTGCTCCACCCACCCCTGGGGGGACACAGCCCCAGCCCCAATAGGAGAGATCTGTTGCCCCACGGAGGTGCTGCCTTGCTTTGGGCTGAGCCCTGCACAAGCTGCTCCATCACCCTAATGACACAGCTCATAATCATCTCATTTGCTATTAATTTGCTTGTCAAGAGAAATTCCACTCATTTGCTTTTAATTAATGGGGCCTTAAAATAAAGCCGGGGGGCTGGCGGGGCTCTGGCGACAGGATCAGGGAGGATCAACCAACACCAACAACGGGAAGAGCAGTTGGGGTGGAGAACTATTTATAGGACAAAAGGGAGGGAAAAATAAAAAAGGACAAAAGGACCAAAAAAAAAAAAAAGAAGAAAAAAACCCTGCAAGAGAGCCATGACGTTCCCCAGCTCCCTCTGCACACGCAGGCTCTGTCCAGGAGCCACTGCAGCCAGGAAGCCTCAGCTGCCACGGGGGGGACCAACACTAAAAATGCCCATTTAGAGCCAGAGCTGGGGCCCAAAGCTGGGCAGTGCTCCGAGAGCCAGGGGACACAGCTGCCCCAGCCAGCCCCACAAACACCAAACGCTCTGGGAATGTGGGAAGGGAGGGGGGCTCAGCTGCCTGGGCCCAGCTCCACACCCAGCGGGAGCACCCAGACCATGGCTCAGACCTGCAGCTGGACCTGGTTTGGGGAACCAGGAGGGAAACAGCTCCTCCTAAACCCACCCAACCAAGCCAAAGGGAAGAGGAATGAGAACTGGGGGCAGGGAGGGGGAAAATCCCAATAAAACACTTCCCCCGTCCTCGGCAGGAGTGTCCCAAAATACAAACCCTGAGTCACCAGAGCTCAGACTGCACAGGCAGCACCTACACTGCCACAAGCTCCAGACACGGAGGTGGGAACATCCCACCCAGCTTCAGACACCTGTGAGGGAGCTGCTCATCCACACTTCCTCAAAACCCGCAGAACAAACAGACTTGCATCCTAAAGCCTCTCCTCTCCCTTCTCCCAGGACCCCAGATGAACAAGGCAGGCACAAAGATCCTCCATCCTGATCTCCAGGTGTCCAAATAAAACAGAGAGAGCAGATCCAGAGAATGTGCAGCAGAACCATTCAGCACCTGGGAGCCAGGAAACCCAAGCCCAAACCAATTCTGCCCCAGTTTGTCACCCAGGAGCCATCACTGGGCATCCCTGCTCCAGCCCCACAGTTCATTCCCCAGCAGCACTGGGGGGTGACTAAGCCCTGAGACACCTCCAGAGACTCCCAACCAGTCACAGATGGAAATGGTGAAGAGAAAACCCCCCTGGTGATAACAGCAGGATATACAACCAGTCAGCAGTTAAGTATTTTCCTCTGATTCCCAACCATTTAACACCCAGAAAAGCCAATTTCCAGCAAACAGAGAGCTAAAAAAGACAAGCCATGTATGAGTTTATTTCGAAGGACACTCAAGCTCCAGTCTCTGAGTTTCTGTTAAGAGGTTTCATTACAAAGAGATTTTCCCTTCCCAGGGTTATAAACCAATTAGATAAACACCAAGTTAATCCCTTATTGTGTCCAAAGAGCCACAAGCAGACACCAAACACGAAGATTAGTCCCTTCCTTTAAGCACCCTGCACTTGGGCAGCTGGGAGAGCATCCCACAGCCCAGGCAAACCCCAAACCCAGGAGCACAGAGCCCCTGGCTCCAGCAGGGCTGCACAGGGGGCTGCCAGGACACTGCTGCACCATCCTCCTCCCAAACCCTCCCCAGGTGACTCAGTCTGGAGTCACCTGAATTTACCTGTACTTGGAAGGAGAGGAGTTCAGAGCCCCGCATAGAGGGAAGCTGCGGCAGTGATGCAGAGCCATGTCCTTGGGCTTTTTTATGCTGTTTTTTTTTTTACCTGATTTTTCCTCCCTCCCCAGGAAGAGGCAGCTGGGGGGGGGGCCCGGGCCAGCCGAGGACAGCAGTGTCCCCAGCCCTGGGTCCCTCACAGGCTGAGCACACCGACCCTACATGGACCAAAACACCCAGATCCCAGCGGGAACAGGGAACACCCAGCGCCAGACCCTGAACAGCCGCAGCCTCACGCTCCTGAAGAGGAGCTGGGCTCAGTTCCTTGAGCTCCCACCCAGATCACAGCTTTTGCTGCAGAGCCTCCCCTGACCAGCCCACCCCAAACCTCTCACTGTGAAGTACCAACTAGAACCACCAAAAAAAAAAAAAAAAAAAAACACAAAAAAAAAA
>VWZT01011795.1:139779-156527 GCA_013397055.1 Pachycephala philippinensis
CCAGCAGCGGCCGCGGAGCTGAACGAGTTTATTGGGAAGGGGGGAAACAGAGCCCGGCCCGGGCCAAGGCGGGGTGCCGGGCTTAAGGCAGGGAAGGAGCCCCGTCCCTCAGGGCTCCCCTTTTCCTTCCTGGTCCCGCCGCAGCGCGGTAGGAGTGAGGAGGTGCTGGGCAGGGGCCCGTTCTGCAGCCCCGCGCTGACAACGCAGTGCGAGCAGAAAGGCACGCTGAGAAACATAAATCCCTGTCCCAGCACGAGTGCACCATGCTTTGTAAAAAAAAAAGTCCTTCATATTCCTCCAGTGGCTCTGGGGCTGCGACGATCCCAGATTCACACAGAGCTGCTGGCTCTGTTTCACCCTCCTCCTCCACGGCCACCTCTCCTCTTCACAGCATGTGAACAACAACCCCCAACCCAAAGAACAACCAACAAACCCCAAACTAATGCCCAAAGTTCCAGAAGCCCCGATGTGGATGTTGTGGCACTGACATTCCCTGGCCGTGTCCTGTCCTAACTTTCCCTGTGCTCCCGCTTGAAGAGAGCAGCTGCTTTCCAGGTAGCAGTGGCATGAGAGAGAAGAATCTCATCTGGGAATGTATCTTCCAGCTCCACAGCTAATTCAGAGTCTTTGGCATAAAGGTAAGGCAAGAGTGATTCCTTCAGGCTGGAAGACAGAACAGAATAGCATTAATAGCTGGGGTACAGCAAACCGCAAGTGCCACAGTATCCGTGCATTGCAGCACCCCAAATACTCAATATACACAATTTACCAGGGGTACATGTAGTGAGAAGGGTTAAAGAGCCAGCTGGATGCACAGAGCCCAGCAAGGGGAGGCTGCAGGGCAGAGCTGAGCTCTGGGGCCGAGCTGTGCCTGTGCAGAGCTAAATGTGCCTATCCCTGAAGGCTGGGCTTGATGATCATGGAGTTTTTTTCCAACCTTAATGAGTTTGTGCTTCTATTATTATTTTATCCAAGTGCCTGCAGAAGTGTTTTTGTTTGTGCCCATGGACAGCAGCTCCTGCTGTGTTCCAGTAGTGTCCCCAAAAGAGCCTGTGTGAGATGGAAGTGACACTTGCCAGAAAGGGGTGTGGATGTTCCCAGTGCTGCTGGCTGGGCTGTGACCCCCAAGACAGGCATTTCCCAAAGGAACTGCTCCCATCGTGTGCATGCTCAGAGGCAGAGAAGCTTCAGTTAGCAACAGCTGTGGTGGGTTTGGGTATGTAACTCCTACCTCCACCTGGGTCTGAATTCCTCTACAGCTTGGACACGTCTCAGCTTCAGGATGATCATTTCATGGAGCTCCTGCAGGAAGGTTTCCAGCCTCGAGTGGACCAGGAAGGTGTGCAGGAGTTTGGCAAGCTCTGGAGTGAGCTCTTCTTTGTAGTCTGAACTGACGTCTGCAAAAGGATCCTAAAAATGCAGTGAAGGGAGAAAAAACCCAAACACACATTTGAGCAGCTGCAGGCAGAGCAGAGCAGAGCAGGTCACACAGAGGAGCTGGGGTTCCGTACCCTGCTGAGGCGCAGCAGCTGCTCAGATTTGTGGGCACACAGGAGCTGCCACAGGGCCATGCTGTGTCTGAGCTGGCACCGCCTGAGGGCCTGCAAGAGAAGCACATCTGTGCACGTGAGGGATGTCCTTGGAGCCCATCCCCAGCCTGCCCTGCCCAGACAGAGCTCAGCATGGAGCTCCTCCAGCCTCTTAGCCTGGGTGTAGCCCATCTGCCCTCTCACCCTTCCCCATCTGGCTTCAATAATCCATTTTTTGATATCACGACAGGGAGTGGGGAAGTGAGAGGGCTCTGTCACACATACTGGGCTTGAAGGTCACACTGGCTGAATTCAGCAAAAACCAGGGCAGATTTTATCCTGTAAGAGTCTGAGCTTTGCCCTCAGGACTCACCTGCAGCACGTGAGGGTTTGTCTGATCCCCCATCTGCAGGACTTGTTCAATGTAGTCAGTCAGCAGCATCTCAGCGTTCTCACCAGCCATGGCCAGGAAGCCCAGGGTGATCTCCGTGAGGGACAGAGCATCACACACATCACTGTAGGACTGCAGCTCCCCACTGATCATGTTCATCACAGAACTGGGCAGAGCACTCTGAAAACCATGAAGTCACAGTTAATATTATTAACCCTAACCCATTCCTTCTTCTGTTCAAATCGTGGAAGACAACAGAGCCCCAGATTTAGGAAACTGAAATGCTGAACTATCTCCCTTTTCTTTGTAAATCCTGACTGACAACACAAGGCCAGGCTGCACACACCCAAGGCATGCTGAGAAATCAGTAGGCAAGCCTTTGGATGGATGAGGCAAGGGACAGAAAACCCTTGGAAAATCAGGGATTTCATGCTTGCCCTGCTTACTGCAGTGCAGAAACCCACCTGCTCCAGCTTATTCCTGACATCATTGAACAGCTGCTCATAGTTCCGGTCATGTCTGTACACCAGGGTGGGGATTCCCTGTCAGGAGAGAAACCCATGGATGTGAAGCTCTGGAAAACTGCTCCCAGTGCCCTCCTGGCTGCACAGCCCCTGCCCGTCCTACCATCAGTGTGATGAGCGGCTTCCCCTGCAGGAACTTGCTGATCACTTGCTGCTGGATCCTCTCCAGATCAAAGTCCTGCAACATCTCCCCTCCCTTCTCCATGCTGTACTGGCAGTTGGACAGGATCAGAGGGATCAGGTCTCTCTCAACCTCATAACTGATCAGGTGCAGGTCGGCCACTTCTGAGGGGCTGATCAAGTACCTGCAGGGAGCAAATGGCCTCTGTTCAGAGGGAGAGGCCTCGGTGGAGCAGGGAAAGCTGAGGGTGTGGCAGCAGGAAATGCAGCAGAGCCCAAAGACTGGAACAGCAGCACACCTGTCATCCTCCTTGATGTGCCTGTTCACAGAGTGCACGAAGTCGTTGTGCAGCCCGATGAGGTAACTGGCCAGGGCTGTGGAGCACAGGCCCAGCCCCTGCCGCCGCGGCAGCAGCACCTCCAGCCTACTGTCCAGGCTCAGCTCAGCATCACAGTAGCCTTTGGGCAGCTTAATTTCCCCTGAAATACAGACAGGAGTGCTTGAGGAGGCCCAGAGCCAGCCCAGGCTGAGCCAGGGCAGGAGAAGGCACAGAGCCAGAGAAAAGCCATGCTCTCGGCCTTAGGGACAAGCACGAAAGGGAACAAGTTCAGGTGAGAAAGGAAACAAGTTCAGGTGAGAATACTACATGAGGGAAACAAATTCTTCCCCTTGTACCTAGATGCTTAAAATTCAAAGGCCAAGCTCAGTTTTGAGGATATGCCTCAACATCACTGATGGGAGGAGTCTGAACTGAGAACAAGAAGCAGGGCTGGGAAAGAAGCTGCTCACCATTGGTTTCCAGGGAGCTTCTCAGCTTGTTCCAGACAGACAGAAACACGTTCACTCTCCTGTCTAACAGGTCCCTCATCACACCTGAGAAACAACAGAAAGATAAATTGACGAAACACCTTTTCCTGGTGAAACTCTGCAATACAGGGATCTTCAGAGCACACTGCTGAACTCCAGGCAACTGCTGCAACTGCTCAAGAGACTAAACAGACACCAAACACCTTTATGTACTTTTCTGGAAGTACTTAAGAATATCAATAATTGTACTTAAATACAATTGAAGAAGTTGCCACAAACTTCATGAAAGGAAGGGGAGAACATTTATTCCATTCTTTAGGCATGCCTTGCTTTAGGGCTGAGTTTAAAATGCCAACATAACCGCTGCTGCACTGCGCAGAGCTCTCACCCCTCGTAAAAAGTCTCCTGTACTTAATTCCCTTTCAAGTCATCTGGTAACTTTTCCAACCATATCCAGGTCTCCAGTTCATTTGGTCGAGAGTTAAAAGGAAAACACGAGTTTTTCCCCTTCACTTTCAACTGTACAATCCAGCATTTTCTGTTTCATTAATTATAGTTTTGGTAGAGTCTCCTCACCTGAGTGGGGTTCCCTAAGGAATTCCCTGATGGAGCAGTGTTTGATCTCCGCTGTGTTCTGGAATTGCCTCACCAAGTCTCTCTGCAGAGCCAGAATCTCTGGTAGGAATTTCACCAGCCTCAGCTCAGTTTCCTGGAAGAGGAAAGGAAACCTGTGGGTAAGGCTGTTGGGAATACTTCTATGGAATTACTTCTTAAAAGACAACAATATTTCCCATGTTTATTCTCAAGAGCTGAGCAAGTACTGAGAGTAAAGAAACTGGATAATCCAAATGTGTTTTAGTCCTGGGCAATTGCTCCAGGTGACCTGAGCTGGGGCTGGAGGTCCCTTCCCACCCCAACCAGTCCGTGGTTCTGTGCTCTGATCTTTGAGCATCCCAGGCTCTCCCCCCTGTGCCACCCCCACCTTCTGCAGGAACTTCCAGAGGAGAGGGACAGTGTCCTTGGCATTCTTTTGCTGCACAACGTGGCCCAGGTTCTCCACTGACACCCTCTTGCGGCAGCTCCACATCTTGGAGTGGTGTATGTGGCTGTCCCCTGGCAGCTGGGACAGGAATGCAGCTGGGTCCCCATACACTATTTTCACTATGGGGTTGGAAGAGATTCTCTCGTCCCCTTGTATCTGTCGGTTTAACTTTAGAAGCTTTTTATCCAAATCCTGCATTAAAAAAGAAATAAATTATTGGATATTGTGAAATACCTTCAACTGAGCAAAGCTATTTCTGCTTCTCCAGCTGTACAAAATCATCCCAGAATAACTCCAGTCTCAAACTCCCATTTTCCCAGGTAGGATAAAGGTGGCTGGCTGATCCTTAACTTGCAGCTGTGCCAAGGATGGGTTGCCTTTAGGAACAGCCAGGTGAAAAGTGTAGCACAGATATTACAGCATGTCAGATTTCCAGTGGATTTTGAACTGCTCAGCTACTGACTCTGTACAGCAGATTTCTCACCTCCAGTTCAGGAACAATAATTGCGTTTGCAACAATTTCTTCCCATTTGTTTCTCTTCTCTTTGGTGGAGAGAACATCATCAAACTGCACCAGCCCTGCAACAGGAATATTTCACCTCTTACATCTGCAATATTTCAGTGAAAAGAAAGCACAGATTCACAGGTCCTAGAAGTTAACTGAGTATCTTGGTCCAGCTGGAGAGTGACACCCAAACATCACACACTGATCCAGGTTTCCAGGAGCTTGAGCCAGTCATTCATGGAAATGATGGGGACATTTATACAACTCCTTCATAATCCCAGAAAGACTGAACAGACTGTCCAAGGTCAGACTATTACCAGTGACAGACTGAAGCTTGGAATGCTGACTGGTGCTGTCCCACACTCAAAATATGGGGTATTTACACATAAATTCCTCTGTGCCACAGTGACTCCAGATCCCGCCACGAACCCCACTCTGCCATCCCTCTTCTCCCAAAGAACTTCTGGGAGTCATTGAGAGGCAGCACAGAACACAGACTGCACACAGCACGAGCTGCTGAGCTGGGAGCAGCAGCCCTGCTCGGGAGCTGGAAGCTCTGCCCATCTGTCATGACGTTATTTTGTCAATAATTCATTTTCAGAGTTATTGACTGCATCAAACCTTGCAAACCCCACGTACTCGACTGAAAAGCAAACAGCCAAAAATTCTTCCCTCCCTACAGTCAGAAACAAACTCTCTGTTTTCAGCTCAGCTACTGCTGTTGGAAGTGGTTTATCAGCAAAGTGCCTGCACAGCCACAGCCCTTCAAATCCAGCCCCAGGTGTGACAGGGCAGGTGGCTTTTCTTACACTGGCCTGGCTGCTGCTGGGGGGCCTGCAGGAGGCTGCTGAGCACGAGATGCAGGATGTTGATAGTGTCATCCACACTCTTCCCCAAAATCCTTGTCAGCTGTGCCAAGTCCTCCTGGATGTGCTGCTGCAGGAAGCTCACCACATCGTCCACTGCTGGCTTGATCATCCTTCCCAGGAACTAAAGACAACAAAGGCAAGAGTTGAGCACAGCCAAAAACATCCAGGGGAGCACAAGGCACACAGAGCTCAGTCCTGCCAGACATCCCCTCCTGTGGGATTCCTGCCACCAGGGCCCATCAAGGCAGGGGTGGGTGGATGTGCTTGCATGGAAGTGCAGGAATTAACCAAAATCCCTCCTGGGTAAGGAGGGAGGGAATTTGGGTCTTGCATCTTGACAGACTGCCCTGGTCACTTGGCAATATGATGAAAAGGACCGGCAGCACACAGAGGTCTCCCTACATTTTGTGTGATCACTTGGAAGAATTTTTTGAAGATACCTGAGGGGCTCTGGAGGCTCCCAGCAGCATTGACAGGTGTGTGAGCAAACGGAGCAGCACAAAGACCACAGGGGACACGCCCCGGTCAGACACTCCCAGGGTTTTTCTGTGCCGAACATCTCCAAGAATGTGGCCAGTTTGAGTTCTGTCTTCACGATTCCTGCAGGAAAGTGTATATGTGGTATTTTTTTGCCTTGACAAAAACCACACGAGACATCTCTGATACCCAGCAATGTCTTCTTGACCCATCATGTCTTTGAATGCTGTAAAAGCTGCCAATTCAAAGTGCTGCAGGGGAGTGACGGCTTCCAGTTGGTTTTGTACACAGAAAAGCAAATTTCTGTGGTTTTGCTGCCTGATTACTCTTGCTTGGCCATCCCTTCCTAACACCTTCCAGAGAGCAGCATGGACCACAGGCAAGTCCTGCATCATTTAGCACTGCAGAGGTATTGAAGCAAAGCATACCCCGATCGCTGGAAGCCCTGCAGGGGTTTGTGCTCGATGCCTCCAACAGGGGCGCGGCAGTCGGGACAGCGGCTCTTTTCCATGGGGAGGCCACACTGGGAAAAGCAAAAAGAGAACACTGAATTCCAGAGCAACAGCTTCTCCAGCAGAGAAGGAATGAAACAAAAATCCAAGCTGTTAGTGGTTAATTCAAACCCTGCTACAAACTGGGCCTCTGCCTGATGTTTCCTAATTTATGGTATAAATCTTAGGGGTATTCTAAATTTTACATTACAATGATAAAATGATCAATAATATTGAGTTTAGAAGTGGAACTCTGTGCATTAGAACCTTAAAACCAGTAAACAAAATAAAACAGTTTATTGTTGAAAACTTTGTCTGCTTAAATACCCACCAGTCATAAATTCTTACCTCTCCAACAGTGCAGGGGTGGCCATTGGGACATTCTGTCAGAAGAGAAACAAACAGGACAATATTCTAAGACTTATAAAGCCCCTGTTATTCCCTTCCATTGGGACCATCATCCCGGAGCAAGAAATATGCTTCAAGATCTAATCAAAAGCCCTGGCTATCCCAAAGCCCAAAGGACTGACAGGCCCACACAGGAAGCCAAGAAATTTTTCAGTGCTGCTTCTCCTTGAGAAACAAGGAATCAAAGCCTGACAGGTTCTGCTGCTGAGTGCAGGAATGCTCCCAGCACCCATTCCCAGCTGCAGGAAGGTCCAGCTGTGGGAAGCAGAGACAAAGCTGGCCAGGAGGGTGGCAGAGTTCTCCTCTCACACCCTGTTCGTATTGCCCTTGTGCCCCCTCAAGCTCTGTGAACAGCTGCAGACTAAACAGCACTGGATGTCCTTTGGTGCATCACCCACACAACCTCACTACAAATCTGGATTTACCAACGATAACTCATGCTGAGGAGTGTGTTTGTCCTCCCATTTGGAACAGTTTCATTCTCCAAACCCAAGGAATCCCTTCCCCAGCCAGCCAGCAGTACTCACCATACCAGTGCAGAGCGGCCAGTCCCTCCCAGTCCCTTGCCTGAGCCATGATGTCCTCTGGCATTGTGGGCAGAAAAGAGTGCTGAGGAGGGAAAGGGGGAAACAGTCACAAATGGATCTGTAAATCAGCTCTTTCCTGTAGCAGTCACTCACTGGTTCTCTGTTCACACTGGGGAACAAAGACATCTGAAAGTAGAGGTCAGGCAGGTGACGCAGATGCAGATTTTCAAATTCTACCTTTGAAAATCCACTCTTAGAACTGTCAATATTGTTAAGACTTGCATGTGCACTCTCCAGACACACTGCAGTGCATTCCTGATACACCCTGGTGCGTACCAGCACGACTCCTTACACCTTGGTAGCCAGGAGCAGCAGAGCAGCAGCTCCCTCCCCCCTGACTCAGGAGCCAGTGCTCTCTGAGCAGGCAGGTCAGCACAGTGAGACCTGCCAGCAGCTTTCAGCCTTGCTCACCCAAATATCAGCAAAGGTATTTGCTTCATACTGCTCAGGATGCAGAGGTACCTTGAAAAGGTACCAGGCCAGAGCTTGTTGTTGTGCTAATTAACCCCAACAGCACTGAAATAATCACGCCCCAGTATTTCACAGCTCAGACAGTGAATTGGAGCATTGCTGTTTAGAAAGGTCCAGCAGAGGATCCAGCAGACACAGCAAGAACCAGAGATGTGCTGAAGTGCATGCGAGCTCCATGTCCTTACCTGCATGGTGTGTGGCTGGAAGGCCAGGTTCCTGAGGGGCTGCAGGACAGGGCTGTGCCCGCAGAGCAGCACAGCAGCCACGTGCACAGACATCTCCACCAGCGCTCCATGCTGGCTGCAGCCCTGCGGCTCCACAGCCAGCGCGGGCAGGGCGTTCCTCACCAGGGCAACTGCAAAGAGCTGCAGCTCGGGGGAATTCAGCACTTGGGAGCTCTGAATGAACTGAGTCATCGCCTCTGTTTGCTGAAAGCACACATTTGAAAGAGCTAGAGCCAGCAGGATACTGCCCACCCAAGAGAAGAGCACTGGCAGCTGCTTCCCACACTGGGTTACCCCGCTTTGAAAACCTCCCCAGACTGCTCAGCTTGGGCCATTGCCCTGGCTGGGGCACAGGAACAAAAGCTCCTGCACCACTCATTCAGATCCCCTTCATCCTTACCCATGAAGCAGGTTTGTCACAAGCTTCCAAAGCGGAGTGTCCTACCTGCTGCTTGGGATGAAGGCTTGGATCCCTGGCACCATACAGGGCAGTGACCTCTCGGAAGATGGCCAGGAGCAGGTGGGCAGATTCCAGAGCTGGGGGGCTGCTGGAGGCCTGGAGAAGAACCAAGGATGTGGCAAGGGACAGGCCAGAGCTGTCCCAGCTACAGTGTTGGGATATGCAGGTCGGAAAGTAAAGAAAACGTGTGCTTGAGCACGAGCCACAGTGACCTCCCAGCAAATGCCCCCAGGTGCCTCCATGGGAACAGATGCTGCCCACAGGGACACTGAGCTGGAGCCATCCAAACCCCAGCAGGGGTCTGGTGAGGACTGGGCCCAGCAGGGGTCTGGTGAGGACTGGGCTGTACCTTCTCGGCCTGGAGCAGCCCCTGGGGCATGCCCTCGATCATGGCTCGTCCCACAGCGTCGCGCAGGGCCCGGTACCGCTCCCCACACACCAGGTACCGGTCGATGTGGTTGGACTGGCTGTGCTGTACCTGCCAAGGGAACACCCATGCAGAGCATTGGGGACAATAACCCAGCTGGAGGAGGCAGAATCTCCTCTTCCTCCCAAGCACTGGGGCATTTCAACCTCCCCAGAGCACCAGCAGCAGACACGGCCACCCAAAGGTGCTGCCAGGAGAGACTCCATTCTCCAGAACACCAGGACAAGCCACTCTCCCAACCACTGCCACTGTGCCCATCCCCCAAGAGCCACACAACAGTAGGAACACCCCAAAGCAGCACAAAGTGAAGACAAAGAGGAGACCAGAACCATCCCCTGGAGATGCCTCTTCTCTACCTGTTGCAGAATTTCTGCTGGGAACACCCAGCTGAACTGTGGCTCTGTGACCAACTTCTGAGCAAATTCCATCCCGTGCTGGCTGGCAATCCTCCTGACCAGGTACACACGGTGCCAGTCGTTCCTGGCAAGGCTGCAGAACTTCTCCACATTCTTCAGGTAACGCTGCTTCTCCTTCATCTGCTCTGGCTCTGGAGGAGAAAAAAGAGGTTAAAAAAAAAAGAAGAAAAAGCACATCCCACCCTGTAAAACTTCACTGTCTGCACCAGCTGTAGCACCAAGTCCCTTTATTAGTACTGTGTAATTACACTGGAGAACTTCCGAGCCCTCCCTTCCTCAAGTGTTGTCTGGAGCATTTCCTCAGACAGATTTCAGACAATGATTCATTTCTTTGACAGGGAGGATATAAACTCTGATATAAACTCTTAATCCGTTCTAGCTGTGCAGAGCTCTCATTCATATAAAATAATAAGCCTTACAGCAGTCCTGAGTCTGAAGCAGCATTTATGCTTTAAAGTTCAATTTAGGGGGCTCTAAATAAATCTCATTGTTAGCATCAGGAAGATAAAATAAATCTCCTTCCACAGGTGTAACTGCCATGCAGCTGCACTGGGGTCACCAGCACAGCCTTGCTAGCAGTTACAGAGCTGTGCTGACACCTGGTACAGGGGACAGACACTGACTGACACCCCCAAGGAAAAATGGACTTGCTGCTCTCATTCCTGGCCATGCACCAAAACAGGTCCTAGCAGAGCACAGGGCTGTGTCCAGCCCACCTGCCCTGCTGGCTTTGCTCTGCATTTCTAGCTGACAGCAGAACAATCACACTCACTCGTGTGCTGCTGCAAGTCGAAGATCAGCTCTGCAGCCCTGCTGAGGTACAGGCGCACCGCGGCCACAGCCTGCAGGTATTCCACGGAGGATTCCTGAGGAGCCTCTCTGCCACTTGCTGGGAGGTAGTTCTCTGGAAACCTGTCCTCAGGCAGACTGTTTCCGTGCTCATATCCCAGGCTGCCCTCAGACTTTTCACACATGGAATCCTAGAGAGAGGCCGAACACTGGTGAGTGGCAGAGCCACCTCACTGAGCCAGCCCTGTGTCCCCAGGGCACCCACCTTGCCACAAGCACAGCAAACCATCCCTGCACCCTCCAGCCCACTGCTCCTCCTCATCCTAAACCTCTGCCATGTCACCAAACACCATTTTTAGGATGTGCCCCAGCTGTCCTACATTCCCCAAGCTTGGAGCTGGGAAAGAGCCATGAGCAGGCTGTGGATGACACACATTCCATGTTCCAAGATGCCAAGCTCTACCTGTCTGTCCCTCAGCAAGAACACAAATGGTGATTTTAACTATAAAGTCACTTAAAAAAAATGTAAGTAATGAAACCTCTCCCCTGCTGTCACATTTGTTTCAGGTTGTCCAAAGCCCTGACAGTTATGCAAGGGGAGGAAAGGCAACAATCCAAATAGCATAATAGTTTAAGTTCTGCAATGATTTAAGTGTCTGTGGAGACAAGAAGGCAGTTCAGCAGTGGGCTACTGTGATGAGAAAGGCCCTGCTTGTTGCACTCTTGTGCTGGAGTTGGAGTCTTAACACTCAGCCACTTGTCCAAGGGAAGGAATTTATGTAATACTGCAAAGACACACAAGCCTTTCCTTGAAACGCAAGGCTCATTCCTGAGAGCAGGTTCTGACCAGGTGATTTGATATCAACTTCCTTTAGGGCTCTCTAGTTGAAAGACTAGTTATGTACACAAGAAACATGCCTCACTTCAGGCAGAAGAATTTCTATTATCCACTGTTTTTACTCCTGCAGCAGTTTCATGGCCCAGCTCTTACCTCCAAGCAGTTGACAAAAAGCAAGTAGAGCTCTTTTTTGTCATTTTTCTCTAGGAGCTCATTGTGCTCCACCTGGGACAGGTAACGCTGCACATCATCTTTCACTTCGTTGAAGCTACAGGAGAGAGAGAGACCCCCTTACACAGCTGCCACACTGACAGGACTGCTCCTGCTCTAAATCACAGCAGAGCCACCACAGATGGCCGTGTGACACACGGGGTCACTCTGGATCCAGCTGCAAGATGGAAAAGCCATTTTTTGCAGGTGACATTTGGCTTCACAGCCTGAGCCAGCTCAAAGAGCATTTCCAGGGCAAAAGGCATCTGATGTGTTTAAACAACTGATTTAGGAGGTGGTCACACCTGAGAAAGGACTTTTGTGCCCTGCCTGCTGGGGGAGCTGGGAGAGCTGTGGGAATGGGGAGGGCTGTGGAGCAGACACAAGATCAGTCCTGATTAGATCTCCGTGGATGAGTAGTTTTGCTTTGCTGACCTAGATCAGAGCAACTACTCAGCCACCTTCCAGCACCCAGGCATCCACCCTCAGCAGGGGTTAGTGAGGAATAGCCAGGTAAACCTTGCACAGGCTGCTCACACTGCACCACAAGCTCCATGCAAGCCAGCCAAGTTGCACGACTAAAGCAAAGGGATGAAATCCACCTGTAAGGATTCAAATTCAATGGAGCTCATGGAGGTGGGGAGAACAATCGGACTGGTTTGTTGAGGAAGAGAGCTAAACCAGGCCCTGGCCTAACCCCCTTCAGCTGAATGTACTCACCTGTATTTCAGGAGCAGCTTCAGCATCACAGAGCGGATGACGGGAGTTTCATCCACCTCATCATTAAACGGGGACAGGAATTTTGTGTAGATGGCACGGTGATCTGTGGGGATAAGGGAAGGACAGGTTTGGCAGGTGAGAGGAGGTGGTGACAGATTCAGCTCCACAAGACTTGAGTGTCAAGGTGAAGGGAGCTCACCTGAATCTTTCACGAGGTTTCTGTGAACAAACAGCAGATTCAGGAGCCTCTGGATCACCTCGGGGTCGGGGGGCTGGTTGTCCTTGAAGCACATGGTGGTGACCACGTCTATGAAGAATTTATTGCACCTCTGCCGGAACAGGGCGTTCTTTGCTATGGCAGCTCTGGGAAGGGCAAAAGCAAACACAGAACCACTTCAGCCATGGAGGAATCAAGCACACACAGGCAAATGTCACCAAAGGGAGATCCTTTTCCACCTTCCCAACAAGATGATCTTTAAGGTCCCTTCCAACACAAACCATTCTGTGATTTGCAGGTTTTTACAGAGGCCAAGGCAGCTTTCCCGTTCTTTTGAAACAACAGAACAGACAGGAGCTGTTCAGTTCCAGAGGGAGTGAAGCAGAGTTGCCCCCCACTCTGCTCGTGTTGACAACCTCAGAGCGGAGAATTTCCTCACAAACCCTTCCCAGCGAACGCTCCCACCTTGGAGAGGGTGGCTGGAGTACCTGAGCTCCTCGGAGACAGTTAACTCCACATCCCCCACGGCAACCCTGCAGTAGGGACAGTGCGTCTGTGCTGGCACCAGCCACTGGCTGATGCACTTGTGGCAGAACACGTGGTTGCAGGGCAGGCAGACGGGGTCCTTCGGCTCTCCCAGGCAGATGGGACACGGCTCCAGACCATGCCTGTAATCCAGAAACAGCAGTGAACACAGCTGCTTCCATGCTGCCTTGAACATGATGTTCAGCTGCAGCTAGACCAGGAGCAGACAATGCAGGACAGGCTGGCTCACTGCTCTGCACAGGGTGCAGAACTAAACGGGGTTATTGCTCCTCCTTTGGCTTTCACTCCAGCCCATGCAGCACTGCCAGAAGCGTGCTGGCAGCACAGGCAATGTCCCTGCTGGCCCCTGCAGCCTGTCCCAGTGTCAGTACCTGTAGAGCATGCTGCTGACCTCCTCCTTGCACTGGCACAGCACTGTCATCACTGCAACAAAGGTGGGATGAGACTTCATGTCTGAATCGTGCTGGAAACACTGCAGAGGGAAAGGACAAACACTCGAGACCAAAACTCCCATGATCAGCAGAAGCGAAGAGGGAAGAGGTGAAACCACAGCTTTGCTCACCTTGGCAAGAAGCAAAGTGTATTTTCTCACCAAAACCTCGAATTCTGGCATCACAGCGTGGATGCCAAACAAGACGTGTTCCACAAAGAGCGCCATGGCAAACACCCGGCTCCAGCAGGCTCTGGGAAAAGCAGGAAAGCAGGATTGCACCAACAAACGGGGAGCTGGCAGCAGGAATGGCCCTGCAACCAGGGCAGTCACTGCTCTCACCGCTGTTCGTGCTCCCCTCCACAGCATCCCTGCATTTCTCCCTTGCTTTGCCCTTTGGTTTTCCAAAGGGATTTTTGTCAAGGACAGAACACATTCCAGCACTTAACCCAGGGGGCTCAGGGCACGGGGGCCTGGCCTGCAGGCAGCCCTGCAGCAGGACCAGCACCACTGCACACACCTGCTCACACCTCTAACTCCTATGTCAAAAATGTAATTTAAAAAATACCAAATCACAATTAGCTACACTTTCTTCACTTCAAATAAACAAAACAAGGTCTGTGAAAAACTGGGGTAGCACTCTGGGCTTTCTTCCAAAAAACAAGATGCAGTGAAATTCCCCATCTCTTGAGTCTTTACGCACAGAAGATGAAGCGGGGAGTCACTGCTGGTTAACAGGAACCTGAGGAGAGTTTTAAATAACCCCTGCACCCAGATGGAATGCACCAGATGATACTGCCAGATTTAGAGAGAGAATCTACAGGAGATGAGAGGAAAAAAATGCGGTTCTTGCTGCCTGGTATGTAATTGAGCCCAGCAAGAACCTGGAAAGGTTTGCAAAGCCTGAGAAAAGCAGCACCAGAACAGCTTCAGGCTGCTCCAATGCCCCACTGAACTGCCAGGCAGAGGAGCAGGGCTGTGAGCAGAGCTTGGTACCTACTTGAGTTCCCTCAGCAGCTGATGGCACCGACTCCCCCTGCGCTGGGCACCCTCCTCTTTGCAAAGGAATTCAATGGGCATATGAAGGTTCTTCACTCTCTGCAGCCAGAGCTCGGGGGGGGCTGTCTGCACCTGGTTCTCCATCTCCTCAGCACACACCATTGCAGCCAGCACGTCCAGAACCTGCACACACACAGGGCCAAGGGTAACACAACAGCTGCATTTCGGAATTATTTATGGCCCTTGGGCTCTCAGTCTGGTTTGCTGCAGGACATGTTCTACTGAACAGTGTCCTACTTGATTATTTCAAGCTCTGCAACTCTTATGTTTGTGGCTTGGCTCGTTAGCATGTCCTATTAACTTATGCAAAAGCAGGGCAAACTGTTTTAAAACCTGCTTGTAGCAATAACAACACAACAGATCATTCCCTGTTCTGAGGAACCTGAGCCTGTGCTTCCCCCTCTGCTGTCGCTGAAATCCAAGAGACTGAACAGCAGCTAATTCAGTGCAGACAGAGCTCCCTGCCAGGGCTGAGGAGCACAAAACGCCTGGGAGTGACTCTACCATCTCTGAGTGTGGAATTCTACATCCTTCCTGCTTCAGGAGGTAGCCAATCACTCGGGGGTGCACAGCCAGGATCCTGGAGAAGTTCTGCAGGCGGCTCTTGAACTGGTTGTATGCCAGGTGGGCCCAGGGCAGGGAGGGCACCAACTCCTCTCTCCAGGGGGACTGTGCCACCCACTCGTCAATGCAGGACACGAAGGCCATGCGCAGGCACTGCAGGGGTGGGAAACAGTGAAAACCAGAGATAAGAAAGGACTTTTATAATTCATTTTGTACTGGAAATCCTGGCAAAATTCTCTCGAAGATGAGAATCACTTCCCTAAAAAGACAGCCTTAAATGTGTCCATTTAAGGTGCTGCTTTTCTGAGTAAGGTCCGACTAAGCCCAGAAGCCACTCAGTGTCCAGTGATCTGCTCTGGGGTTCCCGTGCTTCTGGGCTGTCTGAGAGGCGCATTTTCTCCAAAGCAGGACTGATTCAGAAGGACACATTCACAGGCATTGTGCTCTTCTCCCCATCCAAAGGGTTTCCAGCTCCTGTTCCAGACACTGACCTGCAGCTCCTCCTGGGAGGACACACCGATGGTCAAGACAATAAAGTCTGTGATGTAGCACTGGAAGAGCATCTGCCTTTCTTCCTCAGTCAGAGCAGAGATGAATTTTCCCAGGGCAGTTTTCTGGAAGTAATCCACAAACCTCTCAGCGTGGCCTGGAAAATGAGAATGCAGAGAGAAGCTGGATATTGGGAGGAAGCTGGCTTTGACACAGCATCTATCCTAGAGACACTGACACCTAATTAATCACTGAAGCATCCAGCACTCCCCTCATCCAGGGCAGTAAGGAAGGACTCAGGCCAGGCCTTGTCAGCTCAGCACCAGTGTCATATTTCTGGAATCTCACCTTGTCATTAACTCTTGGCATCTCCACAGCATTTTGAATGCAAGGGCACAAAAAAGGTGAGAAGCACAAAGAAAAGCTGCCTGCACAGAGCTCTGCTGGCTCACAGGAGCACAGAGGGACTGAAGGTGACTCCAGTGACAGGAGGGGCACAGCAGTGACAAACCAGAGCTCAAAGGGCAATGGATGGAGATGCTCAAGCCAGGCTCTCACCTTCAGTGTTTTGGATGTACTGAGCCTCCAACCACATCTCTTCCAGGTACTCCTTTATCCTCCAGCTGAAGGGCATCTCATTCCCAGCATCAGCAGATACCATCATGTTGTTCTGCACCAGGATTATCTCTGGCTGAGGGCTGGGGGGTTAAAAGGTCGTTAATGCATTGGGCTTTTGTCTGGGAAGCACAGTTCAGACAACTGAGGCAAGAGCGTGTAGAAAGCAAATGACCCCTAGAAGGGGAGAGAGAAGGGGAGGGAACTGCAGGACTCTGACACAGCTCACCCTGCCAGCTGTGGAGCATTGGCCCTTCCCCAGCCAGCATGGCCTGGGCAGGCTGTGCTGGCAGCACACAGCTGCAAGGGCTGGGTAAGGAGGGGGAACATGCCAAGGGCCAGGGAGCAAAGCCCAGGAGCACTCAGGGCCAGGCAGGAAGAACAGACTGAGCTCAGTGAGTAGTGCCCTGCTGTCCTTGTGGAGCAGCCAACAAACAGCATCCCACTGTCACAGTGGGTTAGAACCAGTGTTGGGCTGCTCCCAGCACTGCCAGCCCAGCCCAGCCCTCCTGCTGCTCCCAG
>VWZT01011795.1:156601-184652 GCA_013397055.1 Pachycephala philippinensis
CAGCCCAGCCCTCCTGCTGCTTCCCTCGGGCTCACCCGTTCTTCCCCACACCGGCAGGGACACTCAGGAGTTTGGTGTCACTGAAGATGAACATCCACAGGTCTGTCACACACTTTGCTGCTGGCCTGGCCAGCAGCTCCAGATTGCCATTCCTGTCTATGACAGCAATCAGGAGAGCCAGGATGGGAGTGACCACCTTCTGGACTCGCTTCCACAGGGTGTGCCTTTGGGGAGAAAGAGATGGAGAAACCTGTGAGCAATGACATCAGCAAAGCACAAGGTGACTGTCCTGAATAACTGCTGACACTTGCATGTGACAGAGTCCTAATCCTGCCTTTATGGGAAAAATTACCACCAACAAAAATCCCCTGCACTCCTCTCACTCCTGGCTTACCTGTACTCCCACTGTTCCACTCAAGCACTTGTGCATTCCTGTACATTCCAGTACAGCCCCTTCAGCTCTAAGTCACCCTCCCCCAGGAGAGGCTAAAATTGCCTTCAGAGAGTTTCCAGCATAGACTGGAGACTTGACACTGCAAATGTTCAGATTATACAAAGCTGCTGTCTCTGCTGCACAGGTGCCACTTGCAGACTTTTCCTGGGAGGCTGCAGGAGACAAGGCAGAGCTCTGTCCTCACCTGAAGGTACCTGCCTCCTGCAGAGCACTGAGGTTGGAAGCCTCCCGAAGCACCCAATTTTTTGGGTGAAGGGAATTTTCTTCTTGCTTCTTTAACAGGCTGGAGAGACGAGCCTTGGTTATCTTCAGGAAAGAGGCTACAAAAAAACAGGGAACTTGTATTTTCTCTCCTATTAGCTTGGACCCAAATATCCCACCAAGCACAGCATTTGACAGTTGTTTCAATAATTGGCCAGCTGGGGAAAAAACCAGCCAGCACAGCCAGAGAAAAAGCCACCACTTGAACAGCAGGAAAAGCCCTACATCCATCAACAGACTGGAGCATGGACACATGTTATTGGGAGATTCCCCCTTGTCTGCACCATAGCAAGGACCCCTGGGTCCCCAGTGACCTGACTGACATGTTTTGGTGGTCCCCAGATGCCCAGGGACACTCCCTGCAGCACACACCTTTCAGCTCATCCTCTTTGGAGAAAAGGCCTAGGAGAATCTCAATTCTCTTCCTGCTCCGACTCAGGTCTTCGTTCTGGTCCCGCAGCATCCCCACAGCACTCTGCACACAGGTCCTCAGCAGCACAGTGGTGTCCAGGATCTCACCCTGTCCAGGAAAACGAGGTCATTCCCTTCAGAGTGCCCCTCCTGTCCCCAGCTCTTGCAAGGCTCACAGTGCTCCCTCAAAAGGGCCTGGCATCCCTGCTCCCAGCTTCCCTCATCTCAGGCTGCAATTCTCAGTGCTTTTGCTGTCAAGAACATGATGCAACTTCCGTGGCCCTTTCAAACTGGCCTGTGACACAGCGTTTGTACTGAGATAAGATTCCTGCAGGGGAAAGATTCAGCAGTTTGAGGAAAGAAGTGGAAATAATCACCATGACCAGGGAAAATCTGCCCTTCCTGGGAAGTGCTACAGGCCCCTGGTCCTGGGCGTGTCCAGCTGAGGCTGTCAGGGGCACACGAGGCAGTGTAAATGTGGCGCAGCACAGCCAAGCCCTCAGCCAGCTCCAGCGTACACCTCAGAGCACACACAGCTGCAGTGAGGCTCAGGACCACAGCTCCCACCTCCAGGGGGAGAAAGGCAACAGAAACTCTTAAAGCTGATTTTTAAAAATCAGAAGAAGGAAATGCCTAAGGAATCATAGGGTGCTCAGAATGGTTTATTTTTTTAGTGCTGCTGATTTTGACTGGGCAGTGGGGAGGAGGAATTTGTGTTTGATCAGTAACATTCGTGATGCAAATATTACTGATAGGTTTCACGTGAAGGGGGACACAAAAGGTGTGCTGCACCTATAGATGACAGAGCCGAGAGCCACAGGGACAGCTGAGAGGCAAGCAAATGTATTCTGAACTGACCTCG
Organism: Pachycephala philippinensis; assembly: GCA_013397055.1. Taxonomy (NCBI): domain Eukaryota; kingdom Metazoa; phylum Chordata; class Aves; order Passeriformes; genus Pachycephala; species Pachycephala philippinensis. The sequence goes on from VWZT01011795.1 coordinate 158,590, forward strand.
TGCTCTGCTCCTGGCACTGGTGTTCCAACCTCCATCTCTTCCTGCTGTGCTTCTCCATTCGCAGGCAGAGCTGCAGCTAAGGTGTAGAATTTTTATTAGAAAGCAGCAGTGCACTCCTGCATCAGTCAGATGAGAGTTTATTTTAGCAACTGCATCCCAGAGCAGCAGAACATCTGTCAGGGATGACTGATGTCATTAGCACCTGCATGAGTAGCTGAGATTCACCTCTCAAGCATGGCCACAGCTGCTCGGGCTGTCAGGCTTCATGCAGCAAGAACTGGAAGAAATGTGACACCGAGCTAATGCCTTAAGCTCTCCCTGACTCCTGTCAGGCAGTGTCCTGAAAGGAAAAGGAGTAAGAAAAAGCTGAGGGGAAAGAAAGACCCTTGTCAGTGGTCTCTGCTATGCAGCATCTGCTGCCTCCTGTGCTGGGACAGAGCACTCGGGCTGCTGAGCAGTGCAAATGCCACATTTTTGTCAAAAGAAAAAGGGAAAAATACCAATTAACTTGCTTGATGACCTAAAGTTGTCATAATGAAGTAAATACAAATACAAGTTGGGAGCCATGTGGTGACCCCCCAAAACCAGGTGCTGAGCAGGGAAAGTCATCAGATACGTTGTGCCAGGCATCAGTTCCTGTAGCACCAGGTCTGGGACCACAGCTCCCCTTTTCCCCAGCACACAGCTCACCTTTGGTTCCACCTGGATCCTCAGAGAACACCTGGCTGATGGTGAGGTTCTGCAGGGCTGTCAAGTCAGAGATCATGTCCGTGGATCTGCGGAGGTCATCTATGTGCACCGACTGCCACAGCCCTACAGGCAGAGAACAACAAGGAATCATTCCCAGCCTGCAGCTTGTTCTTCCAGAAAAGCTTCCCCAGAATTACCTGCTAGCACCTGAGGGGTTACGTGCAGAGTTCACCAACTCTCACCTCTTGCTGTAGGAGGGGAAAGCACAATGCCCTCAGAACCCGCTGCTGCACATGTCCCTGCCTGACAGGGCACGCACAGGACCGAGGTTCTGGGGCTCTCAGAAGCCCCCAGACTCAGAGGAACCTTGCTGCTGGGAGCAGAACACATCAGCACCAGTTCCAGAACCGCTGGAGGACAACACACCCACAGAGTTACCCTCGTGGCTATGTGCTGCTCTCCAGCTGACTGGAGAGGGGACCTGTCTGTCAGCAGGCAAGGCAAGGTGCTCTCACCCAGCACTGCCAGGTGCTGATCCCCTGGGCAGTCCTGTGGGACAGGGAAGCAGCTCTGACAACCCACAGGACACACTGAGTCCAGATTTTCAGCATTTAAAGGAACAGTGAGCAAGAGAAATGACTGCCTGAAGGCAGCTGAAGAGTGAGGATAGACAGATGGGCACACCCACCTCCATGGAATCCCACGTAGGATGTTCCTCCTTCCAGCCGGGAAAGCTTCATGATAAAGTAAACAAAGACAGAGACTTCTCCCAGGTCCACCTTGTTGATCTCATTAACAACGGTGTACCTGCAACAAAGAGGAAATGCTGTTGGCAGAGCAAAGGCAGACAGAGGTTCATGGCCACAGGTCTTTCTCAGAGAGGACACATTTCCTCTCCCAGAACAGACACAGGGGACTCCCACTCCTTCCTCCCAGATGCTGTGCCAAACTGCCACCCTCAGCTGTGCCCTGAATTATCCCATGAGCCTCAAATCTTCAGGACTTCTGCAGCCAGTGGCCAGAATTCACACTTCAAAGGGAACTGTCTGCTTATTTGACCTAGCTTATCTTATTTTGACTTGTGTTATGGATTATTATTTGAAATACAAGTAGTGCATTTAGATTCATTCTGCTACAGAAGAAAGGACTGCACATTCCTGAGTGTGAGATCCCAAACAGCACCAATAATCAAACATGGTGAGGAGTGGCCAGGCAGAACTGAACCACTCCACACCCGACTCACTTGGCTGAGGCGATGAGCTGGGCATCCTGAGAGCCATCTTCAAAGTCTGTCTGAATAATGAGGACTTTATTTCCTGAAGTGGCATCCAGGAAATCCCTGAAGAGTGAAAAGGAATTTAACAGAAGTCACTAAATGTAAAGACCAAACATTAAAGACCACAGAACCAGTCACTCCACATTAGCTTTGGCTGCTGCAGAGAAGAGATAAAAACACCAAACCCCATCTCATGTGATGGAGCTGATAAAGTTTGTCCTGAGCCAGCCCACTGCCAGCAGAGCCTCCCATTTCCATATGTGCTACTCCAAATGCTCTGCCCACGCACCTTCCACGCAGCTGACAGCCTATTCCAAGCATGAAAACACAGGCCCAGACTCACCGGATGCCCTTCAGGAAGGAGAACTCCGTGTCAAACTGCTGCAGGAACAGGATCTGGGGCCTTTGGGCCTTGCCCTGCACCTCCCTCTCCAGGCAGGCAGCGTCAGCACTGGTGAGCAGCCGTGAGAAGGTGGTGACCTGGGGAAGCAGGGGCAGGAATGCAGCACAGACCCAGCTGTGCTCCCAGGGGCTGCCAGCCTGCTGCAGAGCTGGACCGCATCCCAAAACCAACGTTTATTTGCCCCCAGCTCAGCATGCCTGGGCACCGTGGTGCACCCAGGCGTTGCCATCCCGCAGCCCTGGCAACAGGAATACAGAGCTGAGCGCGGGTCAGGAGGGGTTTGGAGGAGCCCAGACTCACCTCGGTGAAGGCTGTCTGGGGCCCAGCCCCCGTGTGCACATGGGCACGGAGGAAGTCTGCAAAGGACGTGTGCTGCTGCTGCCTGAAGTAGGTGTGGGCCAGGGAGTGTGCCATGAACATCCCCACGGAGTTGCAGAGGCGGATGATGGCGTCAGGGGTAGCACAGTTGAGCAGGGCCAGCTGCGCCTGCTCCTTGACGCAGGGCAGGAGCTCGGCGGGGGTGCAGGCTGGGCGCAAGCGCTGCGTGCCCTGCAGCACCAGTGAGGCACACGTGTTGGCGTGGTAGCCCACGAACACATCGGCAGGCCGGTACTGCTGCTGGCTGATGAAGTGCGCCTCCGTATTGACCGCTGTGAACTCCTGCACCCACCGCTGCAGCTCCTGCACGGTTTCCCTCTGGCCCTTGTCCAGCATGGTACTGATGTCCAGGTAGTGCTTCTCCAGCCGGTTGATCAGTGGGATGGGGAAGTGCTTGTACACCACCTCCTTCTCCTCGATGACGATCAGGCGGAACTTGGGGTGCACCCGGCACTTCACCCGGTGGGTGCCCAGCCCCAAATCCACGTACTTCTGCCCAGCCAGGTACACGTAGTACTGGTTGAGGGCATCGTAGAGGCTCTCATAGAGGTTCTGCAAGTTGAGAAGCACAACTGTCTGGCCAGTTTCCATGCAGACCTTCACTCGGTTGATGTTCCTGCATATCTGGGTATATTCTTGGTCCTTAGGAAAACTGGAGCCAAAGATAATTTCTGGCTGCTGTCGGGCAGTGAAGAAAGCCTGCTGAAGGATCTGCAGTGCTGCGTAGCTCTCAGTCAACACAAGCAGGTACCTGCAGTCCCCATCCTCAGCACTGCTGTAAATGTTCTGTCGGATCAGCTCTATCCTACTGATATCGTGAGCATGTATCTCTCCTTTTTCTAGCAACTTGGAGGTGAATATTTCCAAGGCATTGACATCATCTTTGCCACCGAAGTTACGGAGAACCACCGCGGCAATGTCCTGAGGTGTGGGCTCACTTTTGGAGCTCTTAGCTAAGGCAAAAAACATCTTTATGAGGCTGTAGTAGTCACGCAGGCCAAAGAACTCCCTGTCTTGGGCCTTGCAAATATTTTCATACGCATCTGCAAAGTGATGGAAATACTGCTCAACCTTCTGCAAAGCCCCTCGTGCTGAGCAGCAAATGCCCTTTGCGCTCTCTATGAGCTCCTCTCTACTGGGGTCCCCACGAGACACAAAGATGCCTCGATTCATCTTAGCAGGGTCCAAAGCCCAGTTGGAAATCCCAATGAAGCCGACCTTCTTGTGAGGAAGAGGGACATCATCTATGCAGCCATCCTCCAAAAGTGGATGCAAAGTCTTTAAGGGCATTTTGGGAGAGTCTTCTGCCAGCCCAATCTCATCCAAAACCACCACTGATACGTACTCCTCCAAGTTCTTCCCCTCCTGGAATCGAGCACAGTGCTTGAAAGTGCCTATGATTCCCTCTGGCGTGGAGAGGGGGCTGCACTGAAAAGACACGAGATGGATCTGCTTCAGGTCCTTGAACAGATCAGAATGAGCTGCTTGGCCCTGCATAGCATCGGCCACGATGGTTTTCGCCAGGGATTTGGAGCTCCCAGGCTTCCCGACAAGAAAAAGAGGGATTTTCAGCTCAATACAGATGACCATCATGAAGACATTTTCCTTCAAGGCCAAGTTCCTTGCTATGGTATCCCGGAGTGGCACCCCACTCAGGAATAAGTCCTGCATCAGGGAGATTTCTTCCAAAATCTTTTTCTGGGTATCGTAAGGCTTTGGGAGGACCTGGCTGATGGCATTCCTGTATGGCTCCTTCCTTTCCAGGGACGCGTGGTAGCAGACACCAACCGCCAGCACCAAGGACCAGATGACGCCGTTCCTGTCGCCGCTGCCCTTGGGAGCTTTCCTCTCGGCCAGGTACTTCTCCAGCTCCCTCAGCAGCAGCTGGCTGTGCCTATAAAACCACTTGAACACCTCCATGCAGCGCTCCACGTCCCGCAGGCTGACGAAGCTGCACTCGTCGTCCCTCTGCCTCATGTACTGCTGGGAGGCAAAGAGCACCTCTGTGATCGTCCCCACCTCGTTCCTGGCCATGGGCAGCTGCTCCGCCACACGCTGTACGATCTGCTGGATGTACATTTTCTCCGTGTCATTGTTGAGCTGCCCGAAATCCCACACCAGCGGGATCATGCTGGGCGGGAGCGCGTGCACCCGGTACACGAGCTGTCTCAGCGGGATAGAGCCCAGCTTCTCCCTGGTGTCATCGGCTTTGACCCGGTAGCCCAGCCCAGCCAGCTCCAGGCGCTGGATCATCTTGTCCGTGTGCTTGCGGTAGGGGTTGCAGGCTGCGATGATCCGCAGGCCAGAGCCAGAGGCCAAAGGCTTCCCCTGCACCGTGCGGTCACACAGAACCTCCTTGATGCTGCTCACGGCCTCTGTCGTGTTGGCCTCATCAAAAAAGAGGACGGTGTCCAAGCCGTGCTGCTCCTTGTTGGATTTAGCCAAGGCTTCTGCTTCTCTGATCCTGGCATAGATCATGTCTGCAGTGGTACCTCCGTGGACCTTGACAAGCTTCATGTTCTCCACCTCTACCAAGCTTCTGCGTAACTGGCACAGGAACTTCACCAGCCTGGTTTTCCCACAGCCTGTTTCTCCCATGATGACCACGGGGATGTTGCACCGGAATCGCATCTCGATAGCCAGGATTTTCAGCACGTTGTCTGTGGTGAGCTCATACGTCTCGTCAGGGTCAAACACCCAGGGGATCCCCAGCACCATGCAGAGCCTCTCGAGCTTCTCCTCGCGGGGCAGCTGATCAAAGGGCACGTTGAAGGGAACCCTCTGCAGTAACAAGCCATGGTACAGCTCGGCAGTCATGATGTCCCGCTTGATGACATTGCCGTTCAGAGGATTGATGGCATCAATGCGATTCCTGTTCTGCTGGAAATGGAAACCAATGAAAGTCATGGACACACGATCCTCATTGAAAAACAAATAGGGATGAGGCTCCGTCTCCCACTTCTTCCGGAGGCGGAAAGGAAGCAGATCTTCCTCCACGACGTTCTCCAGGTGGGAGGATCGTCTTCCTGAACTCTGGTCAGAAATGTTCAGGGAGGGCGTCGCAAAATCCCGCGCCATTAAAATCATGAAGCTAACCACAAAGTTCTTGAAACCATTCAAAGTGTCCTGGACAAAGTCAGGGTTGCAAAAGACAGAAGCTTCACAGTCTCTCAGCTGAATGTTGAGAAACCAGGTGAAGTTGCGGAGCTCTGCCCAGGAGGGATCCACGATCCCGCAGTGCAGGAGGAAGAGCTGCAGACATTCCGCAGGGCTGCCTTCCACCGAGAGCGCCTCGTACCAGAACGTGTCCAGGTCACACCCCTGGTTAAACCTCTTCAGGTACTGGAAGGGTCTCTGGAAAGCCTCACTGCGAAATTCCTCCTTGTCCATTCCTGGGTCCAAAACATCCCCAGAACGGTTCCCAAGTGTCTCCATTTCTAGCACTTCTTTGGGAGACTTGCATGTTATTTTAGGGAACACATCCAAGAAATGATACTTCTGGCTCACTGACATCTGGAGAAGAGAAAAAAAAAAAGAAAAGGTCATCACAGAGCTGTAGCCTTGGTCTTCATCAGTTCAGTTAATCTGTTCTTAACAGTCTCCTTGCCTAAAACCACAGGCCTGAGGAACAGGAACCAACCTTTTCCTCCATGCATCCCTTCTTCCACTATTCCCTCCTGCATTTTCCTTCCTGGAACATGAGTCTGGCATCACCTCCAGCCCCTTCTCAGGGCTACCTCAAAGAAAACTAAACCCAAGAAACTGTTATTTATTCCTGTCACTTCTGTTCTTTCAGCCGCATATAAATATTCCCCTACTTTCAAACATGTAAATCAGCATGAGGGAGATTAGATCTTGCATTTTTATGCTTCCTATAAATGTTACAGTGGGGGCAGTGACGCTTGGACTAACAGGCCTTCAGAAATCACCAACCCAAAGAAACTGGACAGGCCTCATTTGCTGTCTGGTGTTAATGTCACTTTGTACAACAGCAGGGACACCAGTTTGTTATGGGATACAGCACACCCCGAGTGAAATGGGCAACTCCTGTGCTGTGTTTACAGTTACAGTCCCTACAACTCACCACAGCTATGTACAAACATGTGCAAAGTGACTGAGAAATTCCCAGAAAAGGAGCATTGCTGGTACGTACAGGTCTGGCTGCTTTCTTTGGCACTGGGGACTCCTCCAGGATTTCAATGATGTACAGATGGCACTTCTGCCGTAGCCACATATTGCCATTGTTATCTGTCAGGTACTGCAAAACCAACAGCTTGAAGAGAAACTCTGGAATTCCACGCTGCACCTATCACAAGAAGAGATACAAAGGCATTTCCTCTTTATTTACCCATCTCAACTTCACAGAATCACAGAAGAGTTGAGGGTGGGAAGGCTCTCTGCTCAAAGCAGGCCCAGCTAGGACAGGCTGCCCAGGGCCACATTCAGTCAGGTTTTTAATGTCTCTAAGGTTGGAGACTGTACAGCTTCTCTGGGCAACTGTTCCAGAGTTCAATCACCTTGATGGTATTTGTGTTACTTATACAATAATTAGAAAGCATGCGCTAGGGAAATGGCTAACTGAGAAATAAGGGCTTTAAAGAAAGCTCCTGCAAAGATCCACACAGGGCTTGTAAGACAAGGCAGCTGTGGGAGGGATGTACTTACTGAGGAAGTGATATCGAAATGGAATATCATGGGTTTTGTCTGGTGTTCTCTCTTCAGAAAAGGAAGGAGAGATTTTAGCACTTTATCTTCATCCACTTCTGGCTCAATTAGCCTGATGGTTTTCAGAAGTTCTGTACAGTCAGGCTGCTCTTCTTGCAGTCTCTCATGCAGCCTCTTCACATACAGAGATTTCCCTGTTATAAAAAACACCACAAGAATTAGAGCCATCAATATCAGATACATTACAATAAGTCCACAATAGACAGAAGGAAATAAAATGTTTAAGTATCCCATGCCCTTAAATCTCTGAAGCTTCCTAAAAGGCATTCCAAAAGGAAGTCTAAATCTGGTTTGAGCAGCTGGAGTCTGGAATCCAAGACACTGCTCTTGTTATCCACATGGTTTGTTTTCCTTCCACTGCCTGAGAGAAGCTTTACTCTTTATTAGGACTTGAATCTATTCTATTTTGTGCTTGTTTCTAAAGTCAAACCAGGGGACAAGGTGACTTCCAGCTCTCACCTCACTGCACTGACCAGGCTGAATCCCTCTTTCTGACCGAGATACTTAAAGGTTGGACACAAAACCCGGCGAGGTGAACCCCACCCTGGTTTTGAACTCAGCAGAGCCCACTCTGCATGTGCCACCTTACCCATGCCGGCTCTCTTGGAGGACACAATCCCAACACACACACGCTCCTTGAACACGGACGCAGCCGAGTTTGAGGGCTGAGCGACTTGGAAGTGGTGCTGCAGGTACTGCTGGATCTCTGCTCGTGACCTCTGGGGAATCATGTGCACTTTGTAGTGGCTGAAGGCAGAGGGGAGGTAGCTGTTGTCCCGCTCGCAGTTGCACAGGATGATGAGGCGGTAGGAGCTGTTGGAGCGCTGCAGGTGCTGGAACAGCTCCTCTGCCCTGCAGCTGACATCGTAGCTCAGCTCATCCGCGTAGAGCATGGTGTAAATCTTCTCCCCTCTGCTGCAGGGAATGAGGCACCTCCGCAGGAACAGCCCCACCTGCTCAGCGCTGGTCTGGGGCGTGCACAGCAGAACCTCATCGAAGGTGGGAAGGGGCTGCTCAGGGCTGTTCATGTAAATGGCCAGGGCAGAGCTGAGCACCTCGGAGCGAGGGCAGGTGATGAGGTTGGGCTGGCCCACACACAGCAGGTCGTGAGGGAAGTCTCTGGTGACACATTCCCTGCCCCTGCTGGCCAGGTTCTTCAGCCACACGCCCAGTGTGTCGATGTCCAGGCAGTTGGGGAGGAAGAAGCCCATGTTGCTCATGTAGCACTCCCAGATGCACTCCAGCCGGGCACTCAGGTCCTTCTCCCCATCCAGCAGCACCTGGAAGTCAGACACAGCCTTCCCTGAGCTGGGAGGCCCCTGGCTCCCGAGGGCTCCGAGGACATCCTGCTCGGTGCAGTCGCGGTTCAGGAAGGAGAGCATCATGAGGGCAGCCTGGCTGGGCCTGCCCCGCCCCAGCTCCGAGCACAGGTACACCAGCTGCTCTGCACTGTAGTAGTTCAGGTAGAAATGCTCGAATCGCTTCGTGTACATGAAGCTTTTCCAGCTCTCCAGGAGACTCTCCATGGTCTTGCAGAGGGTTGGGAGCACAGCTGCCATATCCCCTTGCCCTTCCAGCACTGGGATGGGGCCCAGGGAGAAGTCTATAAGAACACAGGATTCTCTGTTGGGTGAACAATACACCTGGGCAAGCCAGGAGCGGAAAAGCATGTTCCCAGCTGAGTAAAGGTCTATAAAGGCCTGGGCAAGTCTCTGGACATTAGAAAAGACCTGTGTGAGGACAGAGGAGAGAGAAACAAAGTTAATTTACAGGTTTCAGCCATGAAACCACTGGAAAGACATTCATTGAAGAGAAAGTCTTTGGTCCCAAGGTGTGTCAGGCCTTGTACAGCAACCACAGACTGTCTGTGACGTTCTAACAGCAGCATCCCCAGGAAACCAGTAAGGAACTCCCAGCTTGCTACAAAAGTACAGTGATACTGCCAGCCAGGACAATCCCCAGTGCAGCCAGAGGATAAGGCCACCAGCCCACTGTTCTATCTCCAGCTTAGTTCCACCTTAACAAGGAACCAAAGGCAGGAACACCCACGTGCCTGTAACCACCACCCCCAGCAACTCCACTGTCAACCACAGCCTTAACAGCTGATACGCAAGGAAAAATCCAGCCCTAGCCCCAACACCAGTAACCCACTGGGTTTGGAATCTGACCTCAGAGAACCTCTCCACCTCCAGGCCTTGCTCTCCCTTGGCCGACATGAGCATCAGTTTGTTCTGCAGCTCGCGGAGCTCTGCCAGTGAGTACTTCCAGGAGGCCTCGGCATCCCCCGAGCTCCCCGGGAGGGTGAAGTGCACGACACTGTCCAAGGAGACCTGCCAGAGCAGGTGTTGTCAGCGTGGCTGGGGCTGAGGCTCTGCCTGAGGCCAGGGGAGCAGTGCAACAGCAGCCCCCAGGAAGGAGGGGCAGCAGGAGCCTCCCCGGAGCTGAGTGACCTCACCTTCTGGCCATCAGCTGGTGCTCTCAGCACATAGACCCCTCTGCTGTTGATGGCAGCTGCCAGGGACAGTGAGGACAGCTCCACGGAGCCATGGCTCTCCTTCACTGTCTTCAGCCACTCCAGGTGCTGAGCCGAGGCACGCTGTGGGAAGAGGAGACACAGCACTGCCCTGACTGCTCTGAAATCCGGGATCTCTGGGCTTACACCTGATCAGGACAAACAGCCTGGGCTGGCACAAGTGTTTCATGATGGGGAAGGAAGAAAGGAAGGAGTACTGGCTTCAGCCTGCTCTTTCTGCATAGCTCTTCCTTACCCACTCCATGAGATGCTGAACAGAGCCCACAGTACTCCAGAAACAGGCTCTGCTGCAAAATGGTAAGAGTTCCCAGCCATCTGCCTCCCCTCTTTCACACCATCAAACTCACATGAGCAAAGCTACACCACATCACACTGGAAAGCTTCAGCACTGCCCTGGAGAAAGCTGTGCTACACCAGTTACAGCTGCTGCAGTCAATTTTTGTGCCACAGAAACATCAGGTATTTTTCCTCCAATAACAAGAGCTGCAGTGATGTCCCCACACAGGTGCCATTTGCCCAGTGCAGTCCAACTTCCAGCCACTCCTGGAAGGCAGAAATGCAGGAGGATGCAGAGGCCCTGCTCCAGCAGAACTCACCAGTTTCTCGGGGAGGGTCTCATCGCTGTCCAGGGCTCGCCACAGCTTCTGCAAGCAGCGCATGAAGTCCGCGAAGCCCGAGTCCTGGCGGAGCTCATAGAGCAGGGAGGAGTAGCCGTGCACAGTACCGTGGAAACACGCCACACGGTCTACGTCCATGTCGTTCTCCCCCGCTGAGATGGACGCCAGGTCAACGAACACCTTCAGCTCATTTATATCTGAAATGAGGCAAACACAGCAGTGAACAACAAACGAGGCAGCTTGGACACCACCCCTCGTCACCACCTTCTACAGGAAATGCAGGAAGAATGCTTTGAACAGCAGCTTCTGTGCAACTGCTTTCCCCCCATCAGCTTTCCCAGGTCATCCATCCATCCATGGACCCCCTGGGCTCTGGTGTCCCCCACAGGCCCCCGGATCCCCAGCCAGGATCGGAGCAGTGCCTGGGGGTGTCTGTGTGGGTCACACAGCTCAGCTGGCAGACACACAATTCCATCCTCTGAAACAGCTGCTCTGAACTGAGCAGCAGCAGCTACTAAAGCCCTCCAGGCCCAGCCCAGCTCCCAGCAGGGTGGTCACTGTGTGCTGCAGCAGCCCACAGTGCTTGGGCACGTTTAAAGGGTCTTCACAGCACGTTCCACACCAAAACCCATCAGAGATGTAACTATCAACACCAGAAGCTGTGAAGGCACAAAGCAGATGGGTCAGGGATTCAGTGTTCCTTCTGCCCCCACACAAGCTGCCATCCCTTCTAGTACTCTCTGTCTAACTCCTGGATGAGCAGCACACACCTTTCAGTGCTTCTCTGACCCAGCAGACAAACTCCTTCTGCTGGGCCAGCTCCTTCAGACAGGCACGGCGGGGCACGGTGATCCCCTGCAGCAGCTTCTTGGCTTGCACGAGCTCGGGGCTGATGGAATCCAGCTTCTGGGTCTTGTAGGATTCAAGCTTTTCTGTCTGGAAAGCAAGTGGTACAAACACACACAGAGCCTGGAACTGGGAAATGACACTGGTTCTGCAGCAGGGAAAGGAAAGCCCTCTGCAAAGCCACACCCCAACAGAGCAATATCATCATCTCTCTTTAAGGAATGACTACACAAAAGCACTTTGAACACCTGATTTTTACCTCAAATAAGCATTTTGGGACAAGGAATGGCTTTTGACAGACTGGGATAGACTTGTGGGAAGGTTCAAATTTAGCCAACACCCTGACAGGACAGAGCCAAAGTCAGGGATACTTACTATATGCAACAAGTTTTCCAGGATACTGAAGTCACCAGAGAGGCCTAAACTCTCTTTGACATGGGCAATGATCTTGGCGGCATCAAATGTTAAATGCATTTCATGGTACTGCTGGATCTGCTGGACTCGCTGGTCAACCCAGTCTCTGTCTTCTGCAGGGCAAAGCCCGCAGATGGCGTTCAGCTCTGCTCTGAGATCTTCAGGATGATTTGTGAATTCATGAAAAATCCTATCAACTGCAGAAAGTGTGAGACTTCCTGATCTGAGATCATCATACAGCATTTCATAGTTGCCAAAGCAAGGGCGGATCATGCTGTCCAAAACATCATCAAGGTCCAACTCAGGAACAAAGTCCTCCTCTTCCTCCGGACAGTCAGACTTATACTCCTCTCCTGCCTTCTCTGCTGCTTCCTCCCAGAACTGCTGGAAGATCAGGCTGTCCTTAAAAGAGTGCATTTTGTGGACAAATTCTTTCAGCTCTGGGCTCAGGCTGTAGAAGGTCTGCAGGGGTCTCTTTCCCACACTCACAACTTGATTCAGTCTTTTTGAGCCAAGATCTTTCGAGTGTTGACATTCCACTTCAGCTACATCCACTGTAAAACAGAGACAGGTCAGAGGGAGATCAGGTGGTGCAGCCTGGCTCCAGCTGACTTCATCCCATCCCCAAGCCACAACATCCTATGAGGCAGGTGGACCCCTGTGAGTGTCATTCGATGCACAAGCACTCACTTGATCCCCCAGTGCTCTGGGTTTACTTCCCCCACCCCTCCTCACCCTCACTGTGGGGCTTAGAATCAAACCTCTTCCCAAAGCCAAGAGATTTTCAAGGAAAATGCTGTTTTCTGGAGTTGCCACTTTCAGGCTGCTCCCCTAGAACTCTACCTCTCACAGACTTCTGCACCTTCCTGCACATGCTCAGGAAGGTTCCTACTGCTTTTTTCTCTCTTTTGAGCAGTATGACTTCTTCGTGCCTCAACTCCAGCAGTTCTCTCAGGCTTCTCTGAAGCAGTTCCTTTTCCTCACTTGGCCGTTGCTGGTGCTCTGAAAGAAAACCCACCTGTAGGCACAGAGCAGACACTTCCCACCCCCTGCACTCCGACTCAGGTTGGGAATTGCAGAGTCACAAACCCCGCAGTGACAACACAAACTGGAGCTGGGAGCTCTCCGCCCAGGCCAAGCGGCAGCACTGCAAACTGCTGCAGCATCTCCTGAGTATTCCTAATCCCTGCAGCAGCAGCAGAGTAGGCCAGCATCACTGCAATGATGCTCTAAGCCAACCATGCCCCCTTTGAACTCATCTCTTACTTGTGTTCCAAATGCAGATGAACTGTTCCTTATGCTGGAAAACCTCTTCCAGATGTTTCACAAGGATGCAGCCTTCGTGGATGTCATCGGTGACACTCGTAAGCACAGAGTCTGCTGTGGCCATGACATCCTTTGCTTCATCTGTCAGCTTGTCTAGGAGGTTTCCGTTTGTTCCTGTTCCAGAAACAAAGCATGTCAAACCTAGATCAGCCCTGTTTCCCAAAAACAAGCAGAATCAGGAACTTTTCCATGTCATGGCACAGAGTCCTTCCATTTCCTATTGAATCCCTACTCAAGAGCCTGTGGACTCACCACACCACCCTCCAACCCCCCACGTCTTTCTGAACAAAACCAGGATCTCAGGACAGCAATTTGGAAATTTTCCATGGAGAGCCCAGACCCAAACCCTGTGGAGCAAACAAAAGCCATTTGGATCCATTCACACGGCCAACGCCTTGGCATTTTTGTGTGGCAGTAACTTGTGAGAACTTCTCAGAGAAAGAAGCTATGGTCTACAAATCCTGAGGAAGCTGCAGCAGATTAGCACAGGAGGAATAGTGGCTCCCTCTTCCTTGGCCTTCCCTCTCCAAACCCAAGCTGAATACTTCAAACTTTGAGATGAGGACTAAAACGAGAGCAGGACAATTTCTCTGTTTGCTGCTCTGCACAGTGGCAGCACTAAGGCAGAGAAAAGCTTCTCAGGGCCTCCTAAAACCTAGCTACAGACCTACCATTAAAGCTGAAGATATGTTTGATGTCAGGCCACGTGAGCAGGTGGTGCAGAATCTTATCAAAATCCCCCTCAGACTGCCCACCCCTGATGGGCCATGACTTCACGATGACGGCAGACACAAGCTGGCTGAACTGGCCCATGTTGTAGGCAGAAATCTTCTCCAGGAGATTGCTCTGCGTCTGCCAGGGCACACAGAGAGGGCAGGGATGTGTCAGACTTTGGGATCCCACTGTGTCTGTGTCTCAAAACTGGCACTGACGTCAAGGAGTCACCTCCAGTGCTGAGACACGTCCCAAAAAAGCCCTATGACACAACTGACACCAGAGGTCATGGTGGAAACACATTACAAATATTCTTCATGGACTTCATTTCCTGATTTCTTGTTGATATTTTTTGTTGTTGGTATAACAAACAATCCACAGCAACTCAAACAACATCCAACGCCCCTTCCACCACAAGGCACGTCCCTATGCTATGCAACAGAACTGCTGTGAAATTCCACTTTTCTTTCTCCTCCCTTCCCTACCAGGGCAAATACAATACCTGGCAAGCTGCAGTTACAGCCTCTGTGGCACAGTTCTGGAAGCACCAGCTGATGGAAGAGTCCATCTGTGTGATTGGGTAGTGCTGACAACAGTACACCAAGATTTGGTTCACTGGAGGCTCCTAAAGGGCAAAAGGGAGATTGTCTTATCAACTCAGTTTCCAAAGTCTTTCTCCTGACAGCATGAAGGAGTGCTGCTATCAAGACGATAAAAGGAACCTGAGCATCAGCCCATTTCTGAGGGTCTGGGAGATGAAACAAATAAATGCTTGGAAAATATTTTAATGATTTCCATCTAAAGTGTGTTATTACTTAATATCCACCTCTCCAAACCAAGCTTACAGCAGAACATACTAGTTTCCTGATTTCACCATGAAAATCAATGGCTTAAATAAATTTGTAACTGCTGTAGAAAGGAGACGAGGAGATGCACAGGATCAGTTTGGAAGGGACTTACACATGTGGGTGTGCCTTTGGGAGCCTGAACAGCACCATTTCTGCATAGTGAGTGAAAAGAGAAGCACCAACTTGGCTTCTCTGAGCCCTTGGGTGCTTACTTTGCACCCGCTGGTTCTTTAAACTACAAAATTGACAATTGCTCAGAATGTGATATTTCTTCTGAAGCACCAGGACCTGCAGCCAGGCCACTGACACAATCACGGTGTGGGACACTGTCATGGCCAATTTTTGAGCCTCCAGAACCTGGTTTGTAACAGCAATGGCAATTGTTAGGACCAAAGCCATGGTGTTTCCATGTGCTCCTTCTCCAAGCATGGCACAAGCCATTCCATCTGCTCTGAACCACCAGCCAGGGGTCTCCTCTACCTGCTGGATTCTTCTCTTCAGATCTGCAAGCAAAGCGTTCCTCCACATCTGGGTGAACTGCTCGTCTGGAAAGCTGACAGTCACAAACTTATTCCAGGCCTGCAGGGGAGAAGCAAACAAGCCCAAACCAATGAGTGCTGAGATTTAATAGAGAAGGAAATTAAAAGAACAATGTAGAAGAGATGCCCCACACGCCTCAGACAGTCTGCAGTCCTTCCAGATGTTTCCATCCTGAGGAAAAGGAACATTCCCAGAGCTACAAAAAGCAGCTTTTAAGCCCAAACTGTGTAAATGTCTCAGCTGCTGAAGGAGACGTTCGGATGAGCCACTTCCATCCTGCTGCTGGGAACTGTCCCAGAGAGAGCTGGGAGCAGCAGATCAGACTGGCAGGGGCTGCTCTGAGCTTTGCCTGCTGGAAGGCCTGAGGACAACCAGTGGCACACACTGGGAGCAAGGCAACACCAACAAGGGGCAGCTCCTCATCCCAGAAATGCCTTTAGGAACAGCCAAGGAAAAGCAGAACTGAGGTGAGCTGAGCAGAACGAATTCCAGCCCTTTGATTCTCAGCCCTGGAGTGTTTCAAACACGGACCATCCCCATCCCATTCCTTACCCAGCCACAGCTACAGAGCCCAGCAAAGAGCCAGCAGACTCAACACCTTGGTTAAGCTACAGTAAAACCCCTTTTTATTCACATTATTAGAAGATGACAAACCCGAAGTTCAAAGTGGAAAGAGAAGGTCACGTGGTCCAGGTACTCCTTCAGCAACTTCTCTTTTAAAGCGTTCCTGAACCAGGTTCGAGCGTCCCTCAGAGCTCCACTGAGCAATTCTGCCACTGGAACTTCCTGCACAGCATCCCCTGGAACCTGCCCCACGCAGAGGAGAAGACAAAAAAATAAACACAGTTCAAGCAGGAGAGCAACAGACAACAGATTTAAATCAGTATTTCTAAAAAGAAGACCCAAATGCATCCAGAACACACAAATGCCCAGCAACAGACCCAGCACTGCTTGAATAAAGAGCAGTGAGAGGCTGGGAGGGTGCAGTGCTTACAGGCAGTTTGTGCTTAAGCTTGTTCCAGGAAGTAAAGACAACAAATGTTTAAGAGGAAACAAAACCAGACATAAAACAAAGCTTATCACAGCAAACCTGGGCATCTGGCCTTATTTTCAATAAGAACCAAACTCATTAGGTGATTCCAGAACTCTCTGAAAGTATCACAATCTTGCTTAGAGTGTGCAGTTCTTCAAATTGAGACTGGATCTTATCTAAACCCAGCCTGTTGTACCCCACTTGTGATATTTTTGGGTATCTTGCTCATCTCAAGCCAAGAGTTCCTTGGTACTCACTGCTGGGGGCCGAAGTTGGGCAACCTTGGCAATCAGAACAGCAGCAGTGGCAGGGATGAAGAACAAGCTCACGTTCCTGGCAGCCCTGCAGAGCCTCTCGTGCAGGCTGAGGCAGCAGGACAAGCAGCACCGCCAGGAACGGGCTCCCAGAGCTCTGCAGGGCAGCAACACAGAGGGAGAATTAATTTTCTGCTCCAAGGAAAAATAAGAAATTAAAAACAAAGTAAAAACTCCACCAAATTCAAGACAGTGTGGCAGGTCCTTCCCGCAGATGGATTTAGAAATGGGATAGAAATCCAGGATTATTTTCTTCACAGAGATTTCAAGGCACACAAGCACGACCCCAGCCCTGGTGCAGATGCAGACAATGCTCTCACAAAGGTGCTCTGCACTTACCTGGCTGGGGGCTCATCCAAGGCACACAGCACTGTGTTTAGAAGCTTCTCTATCACCTGAGAGTGGAAAGACAAAAATATGAAACTGTGGAGGAAATTTTACAGACTGGTTTCTGATTAGCAGTTATTTTTGCTTTTAGCGAAGTTTGAAGCTCCTTGTGCTGTGATCTGCTGCCAGTCCCAGTCCCCTCAGTGATGGTCAGTTCCGCCAAAAGACACCCAGGAGCCCAGTTTGAACCTTTATCCCAGAGCTGGGTAAAGCTGCCAGAAGACAAACCTGAGAGTTACTGCACGACAGGTCAACGTTCTCTAATCTGTACGAAACACCTTGAAGAGTAACTAACAAGTCACTGGAGAAGTCTTTTATGAACTCAGCCAGGTTCCTCAGGGGCAGCACACAGAGCCAGGACTTGACCAGAGTCACATCAAATTCCATCAAGTACTTCTTTTCTCTCATTCGTTCCAGCAGGGTCACTCTGGAGGGGAAACAAAACAAAATCTTCAGGATTTCAAGGAACAAAAGGCCATGAGCTTGTGCAGCCCACGTAGGAGTCTCCTCCTCACTCCTGTGCTTTTGTCACTGCAGCTCAGGATCAGTGGGAGTCCCCAGGGCCCAGGGATGGCAGAGCAGAGCCAAACCACTGAGCACAAGCACTCAAGGAAAATAAACTCCAGGGCTTGCTCAGACTCTACACAACACGAGCAGCTTTAACTCCCATCTGCTCCCTGGCTGGCAGAACCAGGGCTTTGTGTTTGAGGGTTCACACAGTGCCCAGCTGGGCTACACTCAGTGACCTCTGAGCCACCAGTGGGGCTGTGCCCAAATACCCCAAACATCCTCCCTCAATGTGCTACATTTCATACTCTTTAAAATGGAGGGAGGAAAAAAACCAAAAAAAGAGATCAAGTAAGGTGATCGCCCCCAGCTACAGCACCAGGGCACTGGGTGTAACTGGGAGTTCTGGAAAACTCACGCATCTTGCTTCCTCCTGGTTTCAGCAAATGGAAGCCCTTCCAGCCCTGCCCAGACATCCTCCTCCACCAGCTCATGCTGCTGCTGCAGGGGAGCAGCAATGGAATGCAGAAGGGGAAGGATCCACACCCACTGGTCTACGTCAAGTTCAATGCACCTCTGGCACAAGTTTGTCAGGTCAACCTTCAAGCTAAAAAAAAAAACCAAAACAAAACAAACACACAGTGAAAGAACAGCTTTATCCAGGCCTTGAGAATGCCCTGGGGGTGGGGGAGGCTACATCTCAATCTCTCTATGTACCTTCAATTAACCTCTGGTCATTATTTAACTCCATCTACTCTTCACTGTAGAGTGTACCTGCCCAGGTTTAAGGCCCAGAGCTGCAATGTTCCTGAATCTCTCTGAACAGACCCTGCTGCTGGAGCACTGGGAAGACCCATTCCTTTATCTACAGTCTCCCCATGAGCCCCCCAGCCCTGTGACACCCACACAGAGCCAGGCATTCCGGGGACAATTCTGGGCCTTCTTGGTTGGGCTGAAATACTGCAAAGGACTCCAAAAGGGAAAGTAATGGCTGCAGCTGTGTGAGTGAAGAGCTCCAAATCCAGTGCCAGGTAAGCAGTCAGATTACAGTCTGGTAAGCAGGCACTCGAGGGGAAACCAACCAAAAGTGTGGAATGATGCACGCCAGAGGAGACAAAAGTATCTAAATGTGGCATTTAAAGGAGTAAATACACAATGATCCTGATCCCTGGAGTTTGTGAGTATCAACAGCAAACAGGCAAGAAGCCACAAACTGCTTGACAGAAAAGGATAACAAATAAGATTATACATAAAGAAAAACCAGCAGTTTTAACTCAATTTATGGCTCTGGCAAGCGTGACAGGCTGCAATAAGGGAAATCTGTTTGCACAAAAGAAAAATAACAAGGAAGTTGTGTGACTGTGAGAGGGCTCCAGAGAGGCTGGGCAAAACTCCCTGGAGTTTTTCAGAACTGCACTGCAACCTTGCCTGGATGTCAGCCCTGCTTCAAGCAGAAGGCTGGAACTGGGACCTCCAAAGATACCTTCAAATGTAACTTTTTCTCTGACTCTTTGGCAGTAGAGAGCTGGATTCCTGTTGTTCCATCAAAAGGTGATACACTTGAGCAACACCAGCCCGGTCAGTTAGAAGGCACATGGAGCACTTACTTGGTAACTCCTGCAAAAGCCCGTTTGATGTGATGAATCTCATTCTGTACATCTTGTTGTGACACCTGATCCAAGCACAAGAGGCTACACAGGTCAGCCAGGTCACCTTTAGGTGCTGGAAGTGAAAACTCCTCGACTACCATGAGAACAGTGAGCCCCAGAGCCAGTTTGCTTTTGATGACTCTGTCCTCCAGAGGTGCCTCTGGTGCAAGGAAAGGAAGAGCTATTTTCTTCATGTATTTTATCAGCAAATCGTTCACCTGCGATACAGGAGGGAAGAAACAAATCAACCACAGCATTAATCTTTCTCTTCTGAAGCCATTTTCTTCTGCCACTTCCAGTGAGGCCACGGGACAGGAAGGAGCAGCCCTGACAACCAAAAAACACAATGTGGCATTTCTGCCACATCTCCTAATTATGTCAAGTAAGAAATTTTGGATTCCAGAAGCCCTGCTGGGGAAGTTCACTGCTTAGAACAGGATCAGAAGCTTCTCCCAAAAAGCAGACAGGTTTGGAGCAAGAGATGAGTGCAGAGAAGTTGGTGACAGAACAACTCGTAGTAAAACTTAAGGGCCAGGCTTAGGAAACCAATATCCAGACACAAAACCCATTCAAATATGAAGTCACCACGTCACAGCTCTGCTGCTGACCCCCATGGGGTCTCAGAACCACACCGAGGTGCACAGGCTGACTGAAGCCCCCAAGGCAGTTGGTGGCAGTCACCCCAGAAGGATCCCCACTGGTTCTGTACTTGAACTTTGACTGGAAAAGCAAAATTAACCCAGCAAAGTCAACAGCAAAATCAAAGTTTGGGTTCAGTAATGGAATGTTTTCTGTCTCTGAAAGAGAAGGGATTACCTGCTCTGTGCTGAAGTTTAACTCTATCCATGACTTTGGCCTGCCTTCAAACACCCGCTGGGCTACTGCAACACAATGGAACTGCCTCAGCTGGCAGAAGAAATTCCTCAGGTTGTCAGGACTCCAGGTTCCAAGAATGCTGAAGATACTTTCTAACATAACACTGGCAGCTATTTTCTTCCCTTCCACCACTTCCTTGTTTTTATCACCAGTAAACGTCTGAAAAAATTTTGCTGCCCGGTTTTTTAAGCCAGGCTTTGCACACACGATGTCATCGTACTGGTGCCACTCTGGAACAGCAACACAGGGAGAACACAGGAAAACAACCACTGGAATCAGGTGCCTTCACTCTTCCAGCTGCCACAGCAATGCCCCCCCCAGCCCCTTGAGCTCCCAGCTTCAGACAGCGCTGTCTGACAGGAATGCTGGGCCATGTGACAGCAGGGATCACCCCAAGGTGCAGGTCCAGCCAGCAGAGCTCACCTCCATTGTTGAGCAAGGTACTTTTTATCAACAAGCAGCGATTCACAGGCTCATCGGAGTCTTGGCTCTTGTAAATGAACTCATATTCCCCCTTCCCACAGGTCACCCAGTACTTGTAAGGAATGTATTTATCCAGGATTTCTTTGGTGAGAGTTACAGCACCTTCAATGAGGTATCCATGTTCTCCCAGATGCCTAGGAAACACAAACACAGCAAAGGCAGGCAGAGAACATGTTAGCTGATCTACAGACTTCCTTTTCCATGCATTGCTCCATTTTTAATAGGAATGGTGACTGTTCTTTCACAAGAACGTTTTAGAACAGTTTTCTCCACTGTGAAACCCTCTGATCCAACCTGTGGGCACAGAGCCACACCTTGACAGTAACTGAGGCCTCACAGGGACCCCGTTCTCAGAGCAGGGAATACTCACTGGGTGCAGTTCAGCTCACAGATGTTGTCCTTCCAGTTAGCGTAGGTAGGAATGCCCTGACCTCTGATGAACACTTTTTGGGTCTCAGGGTTGAGTTTGAAGTCTTTGGATAATATTGCATGGAAATACACTGTAACACCCCCATTGCGGCTCACAGAACTGCAGGGAAGAATTAGAAGGGAAATAGAAAGGATTCTGTTGGGTTTTTTTAATTGCACAAATCACTGTAGACCTCAAATCAGATTTGAGCCACCAGCTGACTGTGTGCAAGACCCATAAGCTCTGGCAGCAGCTCACTCAGACAGATGTTTGAGCAGGCCTAGTGCAAAGCCCAGTGCAAAAAAGCAAAATGGGCAGCAGGAGATGCTCTGGCCCAGCAGAGTCACCTGGAACGGCTACACTTCCAACCCCTTCCAGCTCATACACATTAAGCAAAACATCAAAACAGCTCTTCACACTATTCACCTAAAGCATTACGTGTGTGAGCCACATGTTGCCCATAAGAGCAAGAAACAAGAGAATAATCTCTTTTTCATTCATCAGATGGTCAAGCAGGTTCAAGTACCATGTGTACCACATCACCCAGGACATCACCTGTGCTGCAGCTCCCATTCAACACTGGCTCTCTTGTGCACAACCACTTCACCTCAGTTTCAAGACAACTCCATTCCCACATGTCCAAGGTACAAACTGACCCAATCCCAGCACCCCAATCCCCCACCTCAGTCTGGAGTCCTCCTCACAGCAACTCCTGTTAGTGAAGAATGCTGGGGAGCAGCAAGGCTGTTCTCACCTTTCTTTAATCTTTTCCACAGGTTTCTGGTTCCTTTGCTCCTTTTTGTTCTTGGGACTGTCTGCTGCAGCCACAGCACCCTCCTTTCCGGCAGCCTCAGCTCCTTTGCTCGGAGTTGTCTTCTCACTCCCGTTAGCCATTTTCTCACTTGGGGTCTGATTTTTCTCTTTTGTGTTTGCATTCTGCAACAGGGAGACAAACAATGCCCAATGAAACAGGAGACCCTGGATGTACAACATCTCCTCCTGGTACACCACCAGCTTCATCCTCCTGGAAATACTGATCCCTCACTGAGGGAAGCTGCTGGTTAAGGAAAATAGCACATGATGGAAGGAGAACCCAACCCAAACACACTGCCAAGCAGTCAGGTCAGTGAGCCCCAGATCACAGAGGATGGGGTATAAAGAAAGTGAAAGAGAACCCCCAGCAACTCCCAGCTTACCAGGCCTGTGTATGAGCAGAGCACAGATACCTGCAGAGCACAAAATCCCCTGGTCTAAGAGGATCCCAGAGCTCTCCAGAGAGCACAGCTGGCTGGAGAGGAGACATCTCCCAGTTCTGTGGCTAACTGAGCGACCCCTCAGTGAGAGCTGGGCTATGACTGACACCCAGGAGACCAGAACTTAAATAAGAACCTCCCCATAGTGCTCCCCAATTCTGCCCTGTATCCCTGGGCTCCTGCTCCTCAGCCTCACTGACAGCACGAACAAGTCTCAGTGGCAAAGGGAAGCCAGGCCCCTGGAATGCTCACCAGAGTTCACTCACACTCACCTTGCCAGTGGAACTGTTCCCTTTCTGCCTGGGCTCCTTCCCAGCCTGCGGGCTGTGGGACCCAGGGGAGGTCTTGGTCTCAGGTTTGCTTTGGGGGGCTCCCTTGGCAGGAGGCAGCCCAGAGAGACTGGCTCCCTGCCGTGCTGCCAGCAGTTCCTTGCTGCTGCCCCGAGGCTGGGAATCTGCTGTGGCTTCTGGCAGCTGGCCAGGGGCACGACTGCCCCTTTCCACACTATCCGTGGCTGTTTCTCCGTGCTCCGTGGTTGTTCCATCCCCCACCTTGTCCCCTAAGGCTGCAGCACCGGGAGCTGGGGCAGCCCGACTGGCTGTGCTGCTCTGTTCTGCGGGGCTCAGCCCCTCTGCTTCCAGGCTGCCAGCTTCCTTCCCCAGCTGGGCCAAATCCCTGTCGCCTTCAGATGTGTCTCCACTGGCATCAGCAAGTCCATCAGCACCTGGGTTTGCTCCCTCACTGCCGGGGTGTTGGATTTCTTGAGGAACAACACATGTGTCAGGCAACTCTGTGGTTTGAGCTGGTGCTGTGCTTTGAGGAGGGAGAGAGTCCTGTTCCCTGGAGATGGACGTGCGTTTCTTTACTTTATTCCTCTTCCTTTTCTATTAAAAAAAGAAAAACAAAGAGCACAATGTCTGTTTATTCATTGGCAAAGAGAAACTCTTTGTCACCTCCTCCACTGCAGCAAGTACGGACATCTTCCTGCTGCAGGGGGCTAACGGAGAACAGAGAACGATCAGGAAGAGGAGGGACAAAACCAGCCAGTGAAATGCAAATAACTCTTGAGAACTGTGCAGGTTTAACATTCAAGACTTGCTCAGCAGGAGCAAAGAGCAGCGGCTGCAGTGTCTAAGCTGACTTGTGTGATTGTGTGGTTACCCCCGGCACAGCAGCTCTGCACACACATCACAGCGTCAGCAAACACAGCGAGCTGCTCCTGGAGGAAGCCAGGCAGCAGCTCCCCATCGTGGCCAAAGGGATGTGGAGGATGCAGCCCAGCCTCCCCACTTCACAGAAGAGAGCAAAAAGTCACAACTGCTCCCCAGCACCCAGCAGGATCCTCACCTTCAATGGAGGAGCCACCTCAGCGGAGTCACCGGCACCGCGCTGAGCCGAGGGACCTGCGCTGTCCCCTGGAGCTGTGACATCCTCCAGCAGTGAGGATCCCTCTTCCTCCTCCCATGTCTCAGCAGAGGAGGGAGATCCACCCGCAGTGTCAGCTGTGGTGTCTGAGGTGTTGGTCAGAGCTCTTGCTCTGTCCATCAGCAACTTGCTCTCTGCCTCCAATGTTTCAGTGGTGGAAAAAGGCCCAGCAGCACCTTCTCCCTTCACCTCTGCTCCTGCATCAGGGACTGGAGGGACCTGCACCTCTCTTCTCTCTGAAACAGAGGGAAATGAACTGTTAAACTGGAAACTCACCCCTCAGTGGGGTCACAGGATGGTTTGGGTTGGAAGGGACATTAAAGCTCATCTCGTTCCGCCACAGGCAGGGGCACTTTACACTAGACCAGGTCGCTCCAAGCCCCTGGATGGGGGAGAGAGAATCAGAAAAAAAGGTAAAACTTGTGGGTTGAGATAAACACAGTTTAATAGGACAGAAAAGGAAAGGAAAGGGAGATAATGACTGGAGAATATCCAAAGCAAGTGAAGGGCAGATGCTCATCACCCACTGACCAATGCCCAGCCAGCCCCTAAGCAGTGGCCATAACCCCCCCGCCAAATCCCCCCAGTGTTTTGTTCAGCACAATGCCCTGCGCTCTGAACATCCCTCTGGGCACTGGGGCAGCTGTCCTGGCTCTGCTGCCTCCCAGCTCCTCGCTGGCCTGGCAGCCTTGGGAGGCTGAGAAGTCCTTGGCTTAGTGTAAGCACTGCTCAGCAGCAGCTGAGCCATCAGGGTGTTATCAACAGGACTCTCATCCTGAATCCAAACACAGCTCTGAACCAGCTCCTGGGAACAACAAACTCTGTCCCAGCCAAAGTCAGGACATGGACACCCAGGAGCTGTTTTGTTGTTCCCTGTTCAGCTCCCACCAGCAATGCCACGCTCTCCCTGTACAGCCTCCTGCCCTCTCCAGGGCCCTGCCAGCTGCAGAATAATTAAGGAACCACAGCATGGAGGTGCAGCTCCATCCCTGTCCCTCCTGCATTCACAAACGCAGCAGCAGTGCTGGCAACCAGCTGCCTGTGCCAGTGCCTGGAGCCCAGGATGAGCAGTGACAGGACAGTGGCACGTCTCAGCTGGCACAGCCTTCTGGGCTGGCAGCGTGACCGCTCCCTCTCAGCTGGCACAGCCTTCTGGGCTGGCAGTGTGACCGCTCCCACTCAGCTGAGTCCTTTCCGGGAAGGCAGAGGAAACTCCCTTTTTATCGTCACAGTTTTATCCAGTCCTTAAAGAACCTGGGGAAGGGCAGCTCCAGGCCCAGTCAGGCAGCAGAGCAGCTCTCTGCCTTCAGCAGGGGTTTCACAGGCTCCTCCACACAGCCTCTACCCCAGTTCTGAGAGCAAAAGGTTTGAACCTCTGCTACTTTGGATGTTCTTCCTACAGTATTTCAGAGATGGAGACCCCAGGTTTGTTACCCTGCCATGCTGGAGTGCAGAGGGATTTACTAAGAAGTGACCCTGTCAGGACTGCAGCAGCTTGATTCGGATTTAGTGTGTTTTTCTAGGATCCCACTTCTCCCCATCAACAAACCAAAAGCCATTCTGGTGGCCCAGGTCAACGGTCTTAAACAAATAAAGGATTAGGAAATACTTTCCCCAGCATAATGGTGTTGTGTACTTGAGTCTGTCTCTGTTCAGAGAGGCAGAATTAGTCTGTTGTTATTCAGGGGTGAGTTCTAAATCGAACAACAAGCTGCAAATCGGAAATTCTGTGTCACAAAGAACCCAACCAGCCTTTTAACATAAAAAACAGCACTACTTCATTGGCAAAACAGAAATTAGTTAACACTGGAGACCTGAGTGTGGAGACTGTGTGTAGGATGTGTCACCAACTGACTCGCTTCTCTGTCCCCCGACAGTCACCGAAAAGAAAACTGTCTCTGGTCAGGGATGCCAGGGAAGGTTGAGATGAGAGATTGGGAGGGGAGTTTGGGATGAGAGCGGTGCAGCATGACCTGGGCAGAGCAGAGCCCAGAGCCACACAGGCACAAGAGGTGACACAGACTCTGGTCACTGTGCAGCCCCAGGACAGCCCAGCCCCGGCCCCAGCCCAGCCCAGGCCTCCCACCCGAGTCCTGGTGCCCAGGGCTGGTGCCGGGAGCCAGCGTGCTGGCCCCACACCCGCTGCAGGAGCCGTCCCCGGCAGCCAAGTGACCCCCGCGGCGCCGCAGGGTCCGGTCACAGCCCCGCGGGACCCTGGGCAGCCACGGGGGACACACGGGGACGGGGCAGAGCCACCAACACTGACATTCGCGTGAGGAAATGGAGCCGGGTCAAATCCTCCTCTGCCCGGCTGCGTTTTACTGTCAGGAAACGACCTGCGACACTCGAGAGCCGGGCCGGGAGCGTGGGGGAACCACAGCGTTACAGACAAATAAACACACACAGCCGCTCCCCCC
>VWZT01011796.1:0-12289 GCA_013397055.1 Pachycephala philippinensis
ATATATGTATCTATATATGCACATATGTATGTTTCTCTACTTGGTTCAAAGTCTAGTTAAATCATGAAGCATTTCCCCATGAATTTTTAACAAGTTCTCAATTCCTATTCTTATCCAACCTTAACAAAGAGGCATAATTTTTAGGACTATGCACTTGCCATGCACTGTTTGTTACAGAAATAAGCCTGTCCCATAAAATGTGTGTTTCTTCTGTGTTTACTGGGATGCCAACTCACCATGTGAACGACGCCAGTCACGCCAACCACTTCCAGCAGGCCGTCATCGATGCGTGGTTTCTCAAAGCGGTTGTCGCTCTCAGACCCCCAGAGGTCAGCTCCAGAGCCCCAGCTGTGTGGAGAGCACACCAGTGACCACCCGTGGGCCTGTGGTCTGCCCCCCAGCACACTCCCTGGTGCCCTGCTAAGGGTGGCTGGTTTGCCAGGCTTCAAAAGATACGCAGTCTGCTCCCCCCCCAGCTGGAGGGAGCAGTTTTCCTGCATTGTCAAAGCAGGAACTGTTTTCCTAAAATCCGGAAGACTTTTCATCTGATCTTTTAGTAGTAAAAGGAGCTAAGTAACTAGTTTCCATTGGAAAGAAAAGGTGTAAATAGGAATAAGGTAACTCTTTACAGTTTTAGTTTGCTGGGAAATACAGGTTACAGGTACACTAACCCTTAACTTTCAGTAAGAACTTAACATAGCTCTTACTGGCCTTGACAATATTCATGGAAGCTACTGAAGAGAAACTAAAGCTAAAACAATTATCAAGATTTTATTCTTGTACCTGGCCAAAAGCACTTGTTGTTAGGCAGATATTCATGCACCTCAGTCCTCTGCAACGCTTCTGACTAAACCATGCTGCTTTTTGTGCAGTACTGACCCTTCCCACTCAAATCACGTGCTTATTGTTTTGGTGCATGGACTGCTCATCACTAAATTGGGATCTTTTCTTCTCCACAGATCTCATGTGCTATGTATATTAGTGTACATGTGTGTGCACGTGCAATGTATGTGCACATGTGCGTACATGAAAAAAGATTTTTTTTGAATAAAACATTCTAGACTAAAATGCAAAGAGATACGGGTGTTTTAAGACAAGATAGTACTTGAAAAAATAATAGTATGGCAGCACCAGGCACTTGAAAAAATCATAGTATGGCAGCACTAATTACCTGCTGGTTTTGTGCAAACAAAAAACCTGCCTCTATCAACACCACATCCAAGGAAGCCAGATCTCCTGTGGATTTGGCTTCCATTCTTCCACAACAGTAACTCCAGCTCCCTGCAGGTGTCAAGGAAGCACTCACAGGCCTGGAAAGGTATCTGAACTGTGGGTTTTCCACAGCTACCCAGGTAGCATCACATACTCCATGTGCAGGCTGATTGTGTTTGATCCTGTGACCTGTTACCTAATTATTTGACATTTGATGTTCAAATACCAAGCAGCAATTCTACACATACAGTCAGGCATACACCCACAAGGGATCCTTCCTCTCCTTTTTACCTGGGTATATTAATAAAAATGAGTCCTTCTATACTTGGTAACTCCACCTCGTGCTGGTCCACTTGCAGCTTTATGTCCTTGTGAAGGTTTCTAGTATGACTTATCTTCTGCAGCCCAACTTTCACGTAAACTCCCTTGTTGTGAAACCTAGGAGCAGACAAGCATCTTGTAACCAAAACTTAAGGTCAGGCATAGCACTCTTCCCTGTATGTCTATCACTGTTGTCCTCTAGCAGGTATGTTTGAAGAGTTTTTCAACTAAAACCCATTTCAAATTCTTTTAGCTTTACTGCAGAAACAAAGCATAAGCCATGAACTGCTACTTTACATACCTTTACTTAAGGGATGATTTTTCTGTTGAGACATGTGTAAATTGTGAAGTTTTATTACAGAAAAATCATCCCTTCCCAAAGTGTTGCCTCAATACAATGCCTCTTTGAAATGTAAACTCCTGGGCTGGAAGATTACATTTTTGATTAAGACTTAGAGGTCATCATGACCCATTTTAAATTGTTTTCTCATGCAATGCTACAATACTTATGGCACAAAAACGTTTGAAAATCTCTGCTTTACACATTCCTAATTAATTTGAAATATACTTAGCTGTAGCAAATTAAAACAGGCTTAGTAATGTCAACTTGTGACAGAGCTCTAACATCTCTAATTTTAGAATAAAAAAGACGAGGAAGATTTTTATGGCATCCCTAGAAATGGCAAAATATTTTAAGAATAACATAAACAAAAGATAGTTAAACACAGAGACTATTTTCTTCTATAATGGAAATCTTTGGATACATGGCCTTCAAGGCAACCTTAAAATAAAAAGCATAGATTTCCATTATTTGACCCTACTAGCACATGGGTGTCATTGGAATTCAACTCTGCAAAATCTCTCTAGCATTATGTCTAAATACCGTAGACATTCAAGTGGGGAAGACAGTGCAGGTTACAGCCAAGTTTTCAGACAGAGACTTTTCAGTCATCTTAAGTATTACATTGGGAGTGATTAGTGCTATGTCCTAACACTTTAAAATAGCACCAAAGGTACCTCATGTAACACCATTTAACATACACTTCTCCAGACAAGATGTGTCTATGCTAAGACAGGTTTTGTCTAATTTGGATACAATTGAAAAATATTGGAATATTGGTAGGAAACAACACTTTCAACATCCCCAACAAGTATTAATTTTTGTTGCATGAAGAAGGAAGCCTTCAGAAACACAAAGAATAATTCACAGTGACCTAACTGCAGAACAGTTGTGTATCTCTGTAAAATAAGTCTAAACTTGCATTAAATTGTGCAGAATATTCTTTCTAACCTTGCAGCTTGAAACTGCTTGCTACAGCAATCTCCTGCCATTTTGGATGGCACAAACAGTATGTGGTCTCGTCTGTAATATGCAGTCCTGGAGACTGCTCTAGGATCCCATAGGAATGATGTGGATGAAGAGCCAGATGCTTCCTCAGCAAGTTCACTGACAACACAAAGCTGGGAGGAGAGGCTGATACCTCAGAGGGCCGTGCAGCCCTTCAGAAGGACCTTGACAGGTTGGAGAGATGGGCAGAGAGAAACTATCTGAAATGCAACAAAGGCAAATGGAGGGTCCTGCACCTGGGGAAGAATAATCTCATCAACCAGCACAGGCTGGGACAACCTGCTAGGAAGCAGCTCTGTGGAGAAGGACCTGGGAGTGCTGGTGAATCACGAGCTGTCCATGAGCCAGCAGTGTGCCCTGGGGGCCAAGAGGCCAACTGGATCCTGGGTGCATTAGGAAGAGCATTGCCAGCAGGTCGAGGGAGGTGATCCTGCCCCTCTGCTGAGCCCTGGAGGGGCACATCTGGAGTGCTGTGTCCAGTTCTGGGCTTCTCAGTACAAGAGAGACATGGACCTCCTGGAGCGGGTCCAGTGGAGGGCGAGAAAGATGTTTAAGGGACTGGAGCATCTCTTTAACCAGGAAAGGCTGAGGGAGTTGGGCCTGTTCAGCCTCAAGAAGAGAGGGAACCTTATCAATGTCTATAAGTATCTGAAAGGAGGGTGTCAAGAAGATGGAGCCAGGCAGCAAAGACAAGAGGCAACGGGCAGAAACTGATGCACAGAAGTTCAATCTGAACAGGAGGAAGAATTTCTTTACTGTGTGGGTGACCGAGCACTGGAACAGATTGTCCAGAGAGGGCGTGGAGTCTCCCTCCCTGGAGATATTCAAGAACCATCTGGATGAAATCCTGTGCCAAGTGCTCTGGGATGACCCTGCTTGAGCAGGGATGTTGGACCAGATGACCCACTGCAATCTCTTCCAACCTGACCCACTCTGTGATTCTATGAATGAAGGCAGATGCCCTGATCATTAAATTTTACACTGTAAAAAAAACCTCATATGGTTTGGCACTCACCAATGCGAAGACCATCACTGTCACAACATACACTATTTTTATCTGCCCCACAATGCAAGATCAGCATTGAATTCCTGCAGGGATATTAGCACTGCACTTTGAGCTGCTAGCTAAATGTAAGCAGTCCAGAGCATGTAAAGAGACTACTCAGTGAGGCCAGAGATTTTGGGATGTTTATCCGTTTAAGGTCTTGCTTCAGGAGAGCACTAAAACCCGTACTTCTTCCAAGGACGACCTGCAATTTCTCTTGCCACAACCTGAAACTTCCTGTTCTGCACTCAAAAGTAGCCAGTTCACATGCCAGCAGCTGCTGCATCTTGCATTAAGTAGATACAATTCTTAGTTAATTTACTAGAAATAATAATTAAAGAAAGCTAGTATTACTGACAATAGCATGCACTTATCATGGGGAAGCATAAAGTCAACTATTTTAACATTGTCACAGGCAGTCAAAGGTAAATATCATGCGTCAGCCTGCACAAGCTTTTTGTTTTCTGCAAAAATGTATCTCAGTATCAATTCACTATTTCATGTTTCTTTTCCAAAAGTATATAGCCCTTCAGATTTGGGGGAAAAAAAAAATAAATTCTTTTCTTTCCCACAAGCCCTTCAACTCACCCTGCAAGAATGATACCAAGACATTGTCCACTGCAGTGCTGATGCTGCACACTGGGAAGTGACTGAGATGAAGATGACAGGGATGAAAAGCACACAGGGCAATAGCAATCAAAGTATATCCCTTAAATGCAGTGGCAATAAGAAGAGCATGCATCTTTCGAAATGCTGCAGCTTTGCAAACACGGAGTAGTATATTTTGAGGAAAGAATGAACATAACTCGTACATTATATGAACTGCACAAGTCCATCTAGAAAAGTTTAGTGTACCAGAACGGGCACTGCAATTATTGCCTGATTTCACTACCTATGACACTTTCAGTCCAGCACACTGAAAATGTAAACCAGCTCCTAATACAAACTTATGTACCAGGAACCTCCTATGTTCACATCAACAACTGTATTAGTCAGTTTTTAAGAAAAGCACCATGAGCAATGCCAGTAATGATAGACAGAACACTACAAGATAGCTCAGATTACATATCATTGCACTCATAACTGGTCAGAGAATATTTTTAATAGTTACAATTTGAACACTGCATAGTTGTAACTGGCTGTAACTCTGGCAACCAATGGACAATTTAGAAGGCGTTTAATCACAAACATAGGGGAAAGCAAACAAAACCAGTTTCTACCAGGAATTACTGCTTAATTACACAGGTGTGATTTCTTTTGCTCATCAATTTCAGTGATTATGGGAAGAAGTCCCATTATTGGTTGATGTGCATGCCAGAAAGGAGGAAGGTCTCTCTCAACACCTTTTTAATAACGTTCTCATTTGAGATACAGAGAACGTCTTATCCTTAATACCAGCATATAGGTGCTACAACAGCACTAAGCAAAACTGGAAAAGGTAGAGAAGAAGTTCTGAACACTTCTGAGTACTTCTGAACAGTGCTTATTGCTCATGTAGCAGCACTGCCCTCACTCTTGTTGAAGGCTTTGAGCAAGAGGTATTTCCACTATCTCAAAATTTCACTGAACTCAACAATGCAGTTATTGGCAAACTGAATAAGAATATTGAAGAACAACAATGTGCTTTGGTGCTCTCTCTTGGTAGAGGAAAAAAAAACCAAACCAAACCAAACCCAAACCAGCAAAACACAGGGGTTTTGTGTCTATGACTTCATGGCTAGTTTAATTCCTCCTTGTCCCAGCTCTGCCACAAGCAATATTAGCCTGTGGATACCTGTAGCATTGAAGATTATCAGCTGCAGTGTAAATTGGAAGTAATGCAATACCACAGAATTGACCTTCACACCTGGTTTCCCCAGGATTACCTGCTATTAAATTTCCCTGGTTCTTCTTCTCTAGCATGATGGAAGTCCAAGCTCAACTCTGCATCAATGCCAAGACCACAGTAATTGTTCATCTGTACAATCTGACCAAAAAGAAAAAGAAAGGTATAATTTCCTGCTTACATTTATAAATGAAAAATGAAGTGCCAAAGTTTTTCAACAAAAGCAAGCTTTGCAGATGATTCTTCCAAGTCACTTGCATCTTGACAGATTCTGGAAAACATTTTCCAGAAACATTGCACTAAAAATAAAGTTGCATGAACAACTGTTGACATGTGTAGTCATTATTTCCAAAGTATCAAAAACTTCAAAATTTAATCTTAATTAAAATTAACAAGCATAATAAGGCAGAAATAAAACCACCTCAACCTCTCAAAGCAGTTCTACGCAGTAACTTCACAAGCTGCTGAACACTGATGCCACTATTATTCTTGGCATCACCCATGGATTTATATTACATCATTGGGAAGACACTCTTACTTACTTTGGAAGGTGACCAGCTTACACCAGATGAATGAAGAACTTGACTTCACCTACTCAGCTATGTTTTAACTATCTCCCTATATGCCAACCTCAAGTTTCTACAGATTTCAACCATTTCTTCCATTAATTCTTCCTTTGCATGCCAGTTCATTCCATAGCACTTTTATCCTAGTCCTTATTCTCCCATCCTTCACCTTTAAAAAGCAGATTAGGCACCATGGGAAAATAAGCCTCTGTCTCCACCAAGTGAAAAATAGCTGGAACCTGAGCATCTTAAAGCCTCCAACTGACTCATAATGCCTAGGATTTTCCAGTGACCAGACTAAAATCTTGGACAATTGCTACCATTGTCACGATTTCCTTGTTTTTGCAAGCCCCTTGTCCAATTTCTTCCTTTAATCTGAAGAGAGACAGAACCAGGATTCATATAAAGCTCCAAAGTCACAATCTACAATCAACATTTTTATTTTCCTAAACAGAAACAAGTTCATATGAACCAGGTGACAGTGACTTTCACTCAAAAAAAATGCAAATAACAGATGGCACACATACAGACACACAATGGCAGTAAGATGACAGAAGGATTTACTTCCTGAATATGCTAGCAACTCCTAGTAATTTCTTAAAACGTGAAAGGAAAAAATAAGAGTACTTTTTGGGGAAGGGAGTGTTTTTTGGTCGACAGTCCAGTTTTACAAGTGTTTTGGAAAGTGTTTTGGCATTCCTTCCAAAGCCTTTTCTTATTTGAGGAATAATTTTCTTTCCAGCTGAAGCAAATAGGAATGCCATTGCCATGTGAATCTTTTCATTAATCCTCTATCAGATGCTTTTTGCTAAGCAGCTACAAAACGTTCTCTGCAGTTAAGCAGCCCTGCCAAAACTAAAACACTAGGTCCAGACGTGTGCTATATTCACTAGGAAACAGCTCAGTAAGGCCCAAGCACTAAGACAAGTGAGCAGTAAAAATTAAACTATGTTCATTCCCATCATTTTTGTGATTTTCACTAGAACAGCAGTTCCAAAGAATCACACCCAAATGCTGCTCAGCTCACCTTGGGAGGCTCAGGTTCCGCAATGCCATTTTCTGCACCTTCAGCTGGCTCTTCTGCATCCAACAGGATAGTCCAGCGATCCATAAGAACATCATCCGCCTCATCCACAGAAACCAAAATGGAGTATGGGTCCTCCCCACTGTAGCCAGCTCCCCAGCGCAAGACCCTCCCCAAGTCATTACCTGGGCAACAGTGAAGAACACCACAACATGACCGTGTCTCATAATCAGTCATCAGCCCTGTTTTACAAATCACACTGCACTAAGGTGCTCCAATCAAGTCATGGAATTAGTTCGTTTGGAAGGAAGAGCTAACTAGCAGAAAAAAAAGGAAATCTAAGTTGTGTTGTGTCTGCACATGTGTTTACTATTGCATACAGACACAATGGAACATTTCCACAAACAGTGGTAGAAAAACCTGTTATGCAGTTGAGACACCAGGGAGCAACTGAGTTTGCTCTCTTACAGCAATGGCTGATGCACCTGTGGTTGTCAGGAGGAGGATATTTTGCCCTCCCAACTCCAGCCCACTCACCCACACCCATATCAACACTCCTGCTGCTTGTTTTTCCTGATGCTGTTTTTTCAGAGAGCACGACTGACATTTCCTTGAAAAGCTGTTATTTTGGTTTACTTTCCAGCACCAGCCAGAACTGAATCTCACAGCATCTCGGCTGCAAAACTGAGTCCTGTGTCACACAGATAAAGATAAAACTTTCTGGAGGACTTCTGCCCTCAGCAGGAGAACGGTTCTTGCTGTGATTCTCACCTGTTCCCAAAGGTAAGATGGCAACTGAGGGCTCTGAGCACACCAGCTTGTGCCTGATCTCCTCGAGTGCACCAAGGACCCAGCCAACAGTGCCGTCCCCTCCGCACACCAGCACTCGGAAGGAGGGGACTTTGGAGAACGTGTGAAACCTCCATGGTGAAGGGAAGCACAGGGGAAAAGAAATGTTACAATAGAATACCGGAAATGCAAAGTCCTTTTTTAATATGCTATTTAAAATAACACAGTGTTATTGGATTTCTGCCCATGCCCCTTTACCATCAGTTTCTGAATCAACTTCAACAAAGTGAACAGAAAAAAAAAGAAGTTGTAGATAAAGATGACTTTAAAAAGAGTAAAATCCATATTCCTCTAAGATTCTTCATAGACAGACCTAAATGGTTAATCACTTCCTTTTTCAAGGGCACAGAGACCTAACTAGTCATAATTTCAATGTGAACATCTGTAACTCTCTAAATCCTAGAGGAGATGTTGATTAGTGGTTGTGTTTTTGTACTTAGTCATAGGAATCACAGTACATTTTCTTCTTCATAGTACTGTTTTCCTGGTGACGCTTACCTTTTGTGGCTTTTCATCCTACATACCAAGATATCATGCAAAAGAATTGTTATTTCCCATTGCACAAGAAGCAATGAACAAGTGGGAGCATTTTGCCATAAAGCTACAGAAGGATTCCAAAGCCAAAACAAAATGAACTGGTTACTGAAGTTGCAGCTTGAAGTGCGTTAGAAAGACAACAGAATGATACAGTTCTGACAGAAAAAATTAGTTTGTGTAGCTTGTTTATCTTGTCTCCTACATAAGCTGCATTCTTCCCACAAAGCTTTTGTTCTAAAGATCTTGTCATGTCAAGTTTTTTATTAAAGCAGTAGTGAAGGAATGAGGAATAGGCTAGAACCATTGCTTTCAGTTTTATGAAGCTGTAACAAAGTGGGGTTGATTAAATCAATTCATCAGTTCCTGCCTTCCTACAAGCACATTATGTCCTGTTCCTTGCAGAAATGTTGCAGCTGTGATCAGGCAGGCCCTGTTAATTCTGCAACTGTGGCCAAGTTTCAAGAGTCAAAATAGAAAATTTTATTATACTTTCCTGGTAGTTCCCACAAAACATCAGAAGAAATAACAGCAAAAATCCACCCTCATCAAGAAATGTGACATTTCTCTTTCCATCTTCATTCAAATATAAAATCTATTTATTTCTAATAATTATTGAATATGTGCTATTGTAAAGTGCATATGACTTTCCCAGGGCCAGACTCTGCTAGATTTGACAGAAATATATACATCAGGAACTACTCTATTCTCTTTTCTTTAGAGAACTTCAAAGTTTAAATCTGTTCTCACAGTAAGAACCAGTCAGAAGGAAATGATCCACCGCCTTGGTCTTCAGGCACAGAATAGAAGCAATTTAGATCTTCGAAATAAGTGAATCTAGTCCACCCTTTTAAAAAATAACAAAACAATGTAAATTAAAAAAAAAAAAAAATTGAAACATGATGACTTACCCAGGCAGTGGGCCCCCATTGGTAAGTTCAAAGACCTGATGTGGGTTTAACAGCTTTCTAAAACTGTACAGCAGATCCCGACCTTTTAGACCACCACTTTTTGGATTCACAAATACAAGAAGTGGGCAACAATTCCGTGGTATCTTGGAAGCCTGAAAGAAAACAAGAAAAAGGATTACTCAATGCCATGAAAAGGCAGGAAAATTACTACTGCATCTCAGAAATATTACCTGGTGCTTCCTTGATGCCTAGTAAAAAAAATCCAGATTCTATAAACACAAAGATTCAATGTCCAGACAACAGGCAGGTTAGCTGCTGATCTTGCTTCCCTAGGAACTGAAGGCTCTTTAACCCACTCCAAGTACACATTTGAGCCTAACATTAGAACCAAAGGCATTGTGAGTAGCCCTTCCTACACATTTTCAGTAAACAGTCTTGGCCAAAGAACGTGAGAGGCATAAGATGAGAACAGCTTCCTTAAAAAGCGAGAGCTTCTCCCCAAATCAAATTTCTTTAGTTTTGTGATTGTCTTAGAATGCATGTCAATTTACAAGGACAAAAAATTTGAAAATGAAGATGTTTGGGGCAGACAGTGGTGTACCTCTCCCTACAAAATCAGAAACTGAAAGCTTCTTTTAAAAATATGCAAGCAAAGCTTTTTCATCATGAGGGTTTACTCAGGGGTGCCAGTATCTTATGACCTCCTGAAGCTGCTGCTAAAAGGACTCTCAAAGCCTCCAGAAACCAAAGGAGGCCACTGGACAGAGGTGAGGTTTCCTGGGACACTCCATGGGCTGCATGGGAACAATACCTGCAGCCTCACTGGAGGTCAAAAGTTCCAGCCAACAGATGCACTCCCTTGGGACTGGTTTTCAGCCAGCCTGCCCGCCCATAAATAGTTCTGTAAAATAATCTGTAAGTAGTTCTAGAAAGATCAGAAGACACCAGCACACCTTTCATCCATCCTGCCACAAGGCTGGGATGCAGGTACATGCCAGAAAAGTCTATTGGACATTTCAACAAGTGCACTGCTAAACAGAAACGTTTGTCATAGCCCCTAAGTTGTGGTAATTCTTATTTACAAATTGGACAGCATTCAGGGAACAGCAATTTGTCACGCAGCTGACCGGATGGATTCAGGGAACAGAACAACAGTGCTAAATATAAGTCAATTTAGACAAGAATGATTCAGGGGGCGGTAAGGCAGCAGCATGACCACAGCGTGCAAGCATGTGGAGAGATACCAACAGCTACAGACGGGAGGAGACTGCACCCAGAGAGCCTTCCAGCTGCTGCCTGTGAGTGACCACCAGAGACCATGATCTGAGGTGAACAACAGAGAAGTTGGG
The DNA here is from genome assembly GCA_013397055.1 of Pachycephala philippinensis. Classification (NCBI taxonomy): domain Eukaryota; kingdom Metazoa; phylum Chordata; class Aves; order Passeriformes; genus Pachycephala; species Pachycephala philippinensis. The sequence continues at coordinate 10,985 of VWZT01011796.1, forward strand.
TCAAATTAATGAGTTAAATTTTGGGGGTTGCAAAATGGAGTCTGACATTGAGATACCCCAGACCTGTGAGCTGATTTAGGCACTTAAAAACAAATGATTGTTTGGGTCTTCACAGTACTTGAGAGATTTCCTCTAATTTTCTGTTCTTAGAAGAGCTGGGTGCTAATCCTCTGCAAGTCACACCCTGCCAGATGCATCAAGATTCCAACAGACACATAAAAATCCTTCTCCTCTAACACTGCCTGCATGAGAAACGCTCTCTGCCATCCAGTGTGACTTGTCTCTTGGCAAAGAGAAAACACAATGAGAAGAGGAACACTAAGCAAGTACGAAGGCTGGTGAAGCAGGCACACACTGCCCCTTCTTTACTCGTCCTTCAGATTCTACCAGAGACATTCAGTTTCAAAATACATCTGTTTTCTTGACAAATAAATGAGCCAAACAAGGGCTGTTTTGGTGAATAGAGAGCCAAAAAACCCTCAACATTTTATTTTACTGGAAGGGTTCTACTGCCGACAAAACAAGTAGGTTGATGAGAAAGAGGCTGCGAAGCTGTGCACACAGCTCTCTCCAAAGGAACCACCTTCATACTGAACTGACCACTGAAGTCAAAACACCTTTCACCTCTACATTCAGGCCTTACTGGAAAGGGGGAAGCAATTACTCAAAGCATGCCCAACACATAACAAGGGTAAGATATTAATTTCTGTTAAGCACATGGAAAGGATATTTGTAGGCAGCAAAGGAAGTCTATGGAAAATAATGCATGCCACTGTCACAAAAAGGAAGGATTCCTTGAGTGTTAAGTCAAAAGCTCAAGGATCCACACATCCCAAAGAGACAAGTGGATTTCATCCCCTTGAGCCATTCCAAGTGTGAATGGAAGAGTAAGCAGAGCTCTGCTGTTTTCAGAAGTAAAGGCCATCTTGTTACTCCATCAGTTCCTGCATCATCATCTGCCATATCCCATAGAATAGTCCTTTGATAATCACAGAATCATCAAGGTTGGAAGACCACTTTAAGATCATCAAGTCCAACCATCCACCCAGCATTGCCAGTGTAACGCCTAAACCACTCAACCATGACCAGCAGCAGATCCAGATGCCTCTTAAACACCTCCAGGGATGGTGACCTCCATGGGCAACCTTTTCCAATGCCTGACCACCCTGACAGTGATAATTTTTTTTTTTTTTAATATCTAATCTGATTCTCCCGTCTCTCAGATTCAGGCCATTTCCTTTTGTCCTCTCACTGCAAGCACGGCGAGAGAGACTGACCCCCACCTCACTACACCCTCCTTTCAGG
>VWZT01011796.1:12331-47829 GCA_013397055.1 Pachycephala philippinensis
ACAGGGGGACAATCCCTGCCCTGGTCCTGCTGGCCACTCTATTGCTGACACAGGCCAGGATGCCACTGGCCTTCTTGGCCACCTGGGCACACTGCTGGCTCATGTTCAGCCAGATGTTGACCAGCATCCCCAGGTCCTTTTGTGCTGGGATGCTTTCCAGCCACTCTGCCCAGCCTGTAGTGCTGTATGGGGTTAAATCCCACGAACAACAGAAGGCAGAGCAGCTCTGAAAGGAAACATCATGTCCCACGGGGTAACAGAGAAAACTGTTCCCTTCCAGCACTCCTTGTCCAGCTTTTAGTCTGCCCCCCCTCTCATATCCGCCTCCCATTTCTTCCTCTTCAGAGCTTTTATAATAACTAAATTTAATCTCCAGCCATTTCAATTTTTCTGTACAATACTGGCAACCTGAAACCTCAGGCTTGGTATAATGCCTGGAAACTTGTGGGGTTTAAAAAAAGGGGGTTAACAGGATAATAAAAAGAAAAAAAAAATGAAGTTCTGCCACTCAAAGTAAACAAAAACCTTTTCCAAAAAGACTAAGAGCAAAGAAACCAGCCCAACACTAAAGTCTAAAAAATACCTTACTTGAATGTAACAAGGACATTTGATTATCTTCTCTTCTTCAGTAAATCAGTTTCTAAAAATACTGGTTTGGGACATTTAGAAGTGACATGCTGAACACATGTTTTATATTACTTGCTTTTACAGGCACGTTCTAATGCACTGGGTTTAAAACCAAGTAACTGAAATAATTCAAAAGCAACTTAAGGGAATCACAACTATTTCAGAGACATGGTACACTCTAAAGCATTCAAAAGCACAGCTGTGTTTTGTAAAGTTGTCTGAGATCTTACCCAAGTAACATAAATAGTTGCAAATACATATTTACAGTTTCTACTGTAAATTGCCAACTAAATTTCTTGTCAAGTGTCAATACTGTACCTAAAAACCCCCAAAGCAGTTAAACATATACCCTGAATGCTACTAAGATTCACAAGCAGCTGCAGCAAATGCCTGGAACTAAAAAAAAATCTCTATGTAGTGTAAACTGAACAAGCCTACTACTTAAATCCACCTTTGTTAAGGTATCTTCCAATGTAAATTCGTAACTATATGCATTTAGTAGTAGATGCAGCTATTCAGAATAAAAAGAAGTGTTCCAGAAACTGCTTATCCTTACAGTGAACTCGCTTCCCATCACAACTCTTCAATAAGCTTAAAGGAGTAAGAAACACTGCTAAATCCCCAGATAAAAGCCAGCCTCTAAGAAAACAATTATTTTTTGGTAGGGATTAAAAACTCCTGACAGTTTGTACAGTAGAGCAGGGCTGTCGCTGAGCTCTCAAGAGCACACTCTTTGTTACAATTACAGAGAGCCACAAGGGTAGCACCCTTATGCTGCACAATTTTTAAAAGTTCCTTAATAAACCCACCGGGGACAGACGAGTGAGTTTGTTACTGGGCAGAAGAGAGTATGTGACTCACAGCCCGGGGACTCCTTTCCCCCTTTAGCCCTGGCTTCAGTGCTGTGCTTGAGGAGTGAAATCTGCAGAAGGGTTTTGTGTTGGCTGGCATTCAGGAAGGAATTTATTGCTCCTTTCTTAGAGACAGCTGAAGGAGGCTGCGTGATTTAGACACTCTGACAGTCACTGTGAATTGCTTAATTTGTCAGGAGTAGCACAACACGGCTTTGGACTGGGGCAAGATGTTTGTTATCCACGCTAATCCCCTTTCCATTGACTGTACTGTGTAATCACATCTCACAACAAAGCAGAACAAGGCGTTCTGTGCCACCAGCCTCCCAACGTGACAACCACGGCACATCTTCCCGGGTGGTGGGCTCTCTCCAGGAACTGCAGATGTCTCTGACAAGTAGAATTCAAGCAACTGCCAGCAGCATCTTCCATGTGCAAGGACTCACAATGCCCCAAGCACAAAATTTCTCCACCCTGGCCGGAAAGGCCTCATTATCTGATGAGGAATTACGTGCAAGGTTTTGCAACACAACTGGACCAGCAGCTGGGTCAACCCCCAAGCCTTTTCTTTACTTTTTGGCATATTGCAGAAATGGAAGAATCACAGAATCACTAAAGTTGGAAAAGACCTGTAACAACAAGTCCAACCTTTAACTGAATACCGCCTTGTTGACTAGCCCACAGCACTCAGTGCCATGTCCAGTGACTTCTTGAACACCTCCAGGGATTGGTGACTCCACCACTTCCCCTGGCAGTCCATTCCAATGCTTGAAAATCCTTCCAGCGAAGGGTGAAAAGGGTGACAACCCTTTCAGAAGGGTGAAAAGTAATCACTCACGTTTTTGCTAAAAGGCTCATTTAACTATGATGCTTTTAAGATGTAAATATTTGTATAATGATTTAGTAGAATGAATGAAATGGAAAGTTTCATCTATTTGGGAACATTCTACACCTTTTCCTGCTGCTCTTAAGGAACATAAACACAGTATATCAGAGGGCACTCCAATAGTAAAAGGCATTAGTGATAAAGCCACAAAAATCTGTGCTGGTATCAGTCTCATACAACTGTCTGGTGACTTCCTTGCTCGCCAGTGCTGCAAAACAAGTTCTGGTAAACTAGTTCTGAATTGAAAGACTTAGTCCTGCAATGTCTTTCACCTTGACGTGATACCAAAGAGTGAAACCAAACTGTCCCCACAGTTCCTTACACGTAGCAGCTAAACTGCTTTATAAAATACTGCACTTTTTTTTCCACACTCCAGTGAAGAGCGTATTTTCATTAATTTGAATATTGTGAAATGAAAAAAAATGTTTGATTAAATTCTTAAAGGCCTGAAACAGCAGAACAGATCAATACATCTGATAGCACTAAATGCTTGACTTTCTAATAAGCGGCTTATGCAAACTGATTCTGCACTCAGACTTCTCAGTAATGGTAATAAGAGGGTGAATTTCTTTGGGTAGACCTGAGCATGCCAGACTAGAACTGTGCCTCCTCCTTCAATGGTATATCAGACACAGAGTAAGCAAATTTCACCTCAGAAAAATAAGACTAGCAACCTGCTAACCACCAGTACTTCTGTGCTTTTATCAATTTTTAAGAAGGGCTATTTTGGTTTGTTGTTTTTCGGTTGGTTGGTTTTTTTCTTTAATCTAACTAGCAATTTAGAAAAATCATTAGCCTTTCATTCCCAATTTCTTTGTATTTCACTCACAAAAGAAATGTTAAACATGGTGTAAATTTAGTATTGTGTCAGTTCCTGTGTATTTCCTGGTACTGTATTTAAATCATCACATGTATAAACAAAGACTAATGTTATCATAGGCTAAGAAGATGGCCTGGGTTGGAAAGTACCACAGGAGGTGATCTGGTGCAACTGCTACCCCAAGTAAAGACAATTATCAACCATTAGTCTGCCCTGGGTAATTAGTGCATGGCATAAGCTGGGTGGACAAATCATGTAAAAAACAACACTTGAAGTATCATTTGGATTAACTCTTGGCTCCTTTCAGTGAGATGACCAAATATAAACAACACATGCTGAAATGGAAACATAATGTTTGTGCCCTGGTACAGCCCCTCTCTCCTGCTCACATATTAGAAATTAATCCCTAGCAGTCCCCTGAACTGGAGTTTCTAAAAAGTATCTCGCATCAGATAACAGCAATATCCACATTCTCCTGGCATCAAGAAGTTCTCTTCAAACATATCCAGTGTCAGAAAAACAGACATATGTAATCAGCAGCGTGGACTATGTCCAACTTCACAGCGCAGACACCAAATATAGGCTCATAACGCATTTGCCTAAAAACCACCAAAAACAAGTATCCGAAAGTTCATGCTGCTTTCTATTTCTCATAACAGGCACTCTGAAACCTAGTTTGGACAAGGGGGCCTTGATTTCTAAGGACCTCACAAAATGTAATTCCTATGCATGCATAAGAACAAGGCACTCACTTTTTTACGAGGGGTTGTAACTTTTGATTTTGCCAGTTGCACGTAAGCACTACCACTAGTATCTACTCATACAAAAACCATAATTTGCCTTCAGAAAGCCTTGACAAGTGTCGGACTCCTTTTTAAACAGTGAAAGCAGGTATGTGAGTAAGCAGCTATGGCCATTGAACTCGACACCCTCCCATCTAAAGATGTTTCATAATTCCCACTAATAGTATAATTTTAAAAAGTTTTTGACTTTCTGTGAAGTTCCAAGAAGTCAAACCAAGACTCTCACTTCACTTGCCATAATGCAGCTCCAGAAAGATTGTAACTGCAAGATACAGAACACCTCAGCAGAAAGTAACTACGACAACACTCTTTTTTGGACAGAACCTACGTAATCCTGGTTAAAAATATCACTTCACTCAGTTAATAATTTTCCTCTTCTCCCGTTGACTCTACTTCATTAACATGAAACCTATTATTAAACCAACTGATTCATATGCAAGTGATTTGTAACAATAAGAATAAATCGGAATCAAGACTGAATTTGTGAAAGGACTCTTGCATTAAGTCTTTCAGAAGACTATGTTCTTCTGAAATCCTCAAGGGGTAAACAAGGTCAAACTGCCTCAGCTACAGAATGGGGGAAACAAGGATAATGTTAATGTGAAAATAAGCAGAAGTACTTTACCCCATGGTTAGTGAGGAAACACATTTACCTCCCATAACAAAGTTTTGTAAGCATTTTAAGACATACCAGCTGAAACTGAAACCCCACTTAATGTTTTGATCATTGAAAGAAACAAAGAGAAAAAAAATTGGTTTTCTCCCCTTTATGTTGCATAGTTAGGCAGCTGTAGATTGACAATTCAACAGTAACAGGACAAGTGACTTAACTCACTGAATATATCATATACATGAAGTACAGGCTCTGAAGTATTTTTTTTATCACACTACTTACAGTATGGCCTCTTTGAATAAAGCATATTTCATTTAGTTCTCACAGAAAGAGTTTTAAGGCAGTTGTTTTTTTCTTTCTAAAGACATTTTTAAAATTCAAATCTGTCTCTTACCATAACTGCAGGAATCACCACAGCATTCAGAGGCTTGTCATTGACAACAGTATCTTTAACTAGCATATATATTCTTTCAGCTTCAGAAAAACATGAAATTTGGAGCACAACAGCACCTGTAAAGAGGCATCAGAACTACTTTTTATATTTTCTATTATTATTAGAAAATAGGTCTCATATTACAGCAAAAGTTTATTCAGTTTACTGAGGACACTATTGAGCATAACTTATTCTGCAGTTGTTTGTTATCAGTTGAATTGTGTTGTGTTTTTAAACCTTCCTTCCTACCCTCAAACACACCTCAGATTTTTGTTAAAGCAACTTGAAGACAAGAACTGCAGCACAGAACTGATGCATATTTAAAGATTTCCTTTGAGCTTCAGGGGTAGGGCCTATTTGCATACTCTTTATCATAACTAACATTCTGTTCTCATCATGTACAAGTGACAGAGGTATCAGGTTTCATTTTGTATCCGATTATTAAAAATCCATTAGTTCCGTTCATGAACAATATCACAGTAAGAATTACTGCAAGCAAATACTTGGGCTGATAATCAAGTTTAGATCTTTATGTTGGCTTAGATTCTGAATGGAGAAGCTGGGGAAGAAGGGAAGACAAAAGCGAAAAAACAAAATAAACACTGACAAGTTAGTATAAAGTGAGGTACTTGGTGAGGAGGAAAACAGGGCAGAACAAGACAAAAATGCATGGACAGGATATGAGAGGTAGGCTGGTAACATAACCTGGCTGCAACAAAAAGGGAGAGTTAGGAAGTTATGAGAACCACAAAAATACAAACATAAGAAGAAAGTGGCAATAAAAGTCACATACAAGCAGAAACATCTAAAAAATACATGCACGTAAATTTGGTTTAATGATGCTGTGACAAATATGGAACGGAGAAGGTACATATGAAAGCTTTACAGCTTTTCCTATGAAAAAATCAAAATCAATCAGTATCAATTAGTCATGTAGAGACAGCAAAAACACAAAGGAAGTCAAACACATCAGTCTTCAAAACCATGCCATAGAAAGATCCATTTAGCAGACATGTGGAAGTTAAGCCTGCCAAAGGATGTGAAACATCTCAACTACAGACACCTAAACATACAGAAGAGAAAATTCCACACTTTTAATTTTTACCAAATGAAGATCTCCACCTGACCACTGCACTAAAGCTGTCCAGAGCCACTGCTGCTCCAGCTCTCAGAAGCCTCATGGCTTCTCTGACCTTGCTGAAATAAAATTCATACAGCAAAAGCAAAGAAACAGCTCAAAGAATGAATGCAGATAGGAATGCATTTATTTTCTTCAACTTTCAGCAACTGAACTGTAGCTCTTAACACTGCTAAGAAACAGTGACTGTGAAACAGTCCCATTGAGTCCAAAAGCAGTACCAAATTTTAGTCTTCTCAAAGAAAGAAGACTTGAAGGATTTTTAACAGTTCTGTGTTGCTAAATTATGCAGTTGAAGTGCATCTTTGAAACTCATTTTTATGATGAAATATTACCACCTTCTGGTATCTGAGGCATGAAGCCAACCCTTTAACTTTTTTTAATAAGGTGACACTAATCCACTGCTGTTCATAAATACAATGTGTTACATTTTACCTGAAGGGCTTTTTGCTTACACAGTCAGACTAACACACACTGAGCTTCCAGCCTCTAGTATTAGGCTGCAGTTTTGAACATAGACATTGTTTGCAAGACTAAAAATTTTAATGCTTACCTTGTGCTTGATAAACATGACTCACAGATACTACATTTGCTGCAAAGGGTAAAAATATAAACACATAAAACCTTGGGTACATTTAGAGTAAATATTTAAAGTATTTTTAAAAGTTACATAAATATAATATAAATAAATATTAAAAGTTATACAAATATAGGGAGAACCTCCAGCTAACACTTTCCCTCTCAAGTTTACTTTGCAAGTAAGAAAAGCTAAACTGATTTTCATAAAAGCTGACTAAGAATTCTTTGTGGCATTTCAAGTTTAATTCCTCTTGAAGTGGCATAAAAGATTGGGAAAAATGCTTTGTTTCCTTCAATAAAAAGCATGACACATTCCTGACACTGTTTAGACAAAGTATTGGTTGAAGGAATATTACGAAAATTCAATTACACTTCTTTGAAAAAGAAAAATAAGTTCTTTTCCATGAATGTTTGTCCATATGTGTGTGCACACACTGCTCATACTTCTCCATGACGGGGCACAGAGCTCATGAATAACATGGAGAACAGCCCAGGCAAAAAGTGTCAGAAGTTAAAAAAGACAAGGGACATTCTGCACATGGTTTAATGTATGTATAGTTCTTCTAAAGTGTGCTGCTTTTTCACACACGCACAAAATAAAAGTTGTAGTCACATATAACTCAAGTAATGTAATAATTATTCTGTAAATAATGAGCTGTCACACCTCTCCTGCAACGGTAAGCATGTTAAAATGATTTAAAAAGCCCACGTGAGAGTAAAAGGCAGAATGATTTTTTAAAATAAGATCAGAAAAAGTTAAAACTGTAAGAAAAATGAGCAATTGATGCTACTACATTTTGTTCTGTACAAGTTAATGTGTCCGAAAATACACCTGTTAACTTACTTTTGATAGCTAATTCTTCCTTGAGAATATTTGTGTATTCTTCAGGGGAAAGCTGAGGTGGAAGGCCACCAATAAATAAATTTACTTGTACAATGGATTTGCTGTTTTCCATGATGTAAAATCTTGTTTGATTCATCTGACGTATTGAAGTCTACAAAAATAAAGGAAAATAAATAACATGACATTTGGCAAAAAAGATATTGTGAAGCATAATCCAAAACAGTTCTGCACTTAGCAATCATGTCCTTTATGCCTAGAGAATGTCAGAAACAGAAACAAACTTACAAACTTCAGTTCAAGCACTTAGCTTCTCTACCCTTGAGCCTGCTTAGGGGATAACCAATTACTCACTTTTTCTCTCAGAAAGGGGACTCTCTACTTGCTATTTAAAAAAAAAAAAAANAAAAAAAGTTTCTTTCTCAGATGTACCTTTCTTATGTCCTTGAGTCTGTTAAGAATCAGTTCCTGATTGTCCAAGACCATGCGCTGAACTGGAGAGGGCAAGACCATTAATCATGTTAGAAAGCATGTAAATTATCATCAAGCTCAATTCCAAAAATACAGTAAGAAAAAAATTAGGGAAGAAGTACAGCTCTGCATACAACTAATTTTATCATAAAGGACCATGCAGACCTGAGCTACTTATTATCCAACAGAAAAAACATGTAGATGCTTAGAACACTCTGGCTTCTTTCACAGTTCTTGAACACCACCCTCCTTTAAAAAAAGGCAGAAACAGCCTGAACCCACTCAAAAGACAAGCAGTACTTTGGTAATAATATAACTGTTTGACAGAAGACTTTAAAACTGTATTCCCTAACAAGTGCAGTAATAACCAACTTCTGTGTTTTATCAAAATATTAAAACAATTCTAACAACTTCCAGTTAAAGTAAGGTTGCAAATGATGCTTTAAAACAGAGCACCAGAAACCAACCACGGTTATGACATTCACAAAGCTACAAAAACCTTATAAAACAACTTCCCAATAACGCTCACAAATAAAACAAAGCATTGAGACAGTGTTTGAACTACAAAGATATTTACTCAGCTGTGGTCAGAGCATTAGACTACTTCAATGTCTTTATTTATTTCTCCATTCAACCTTACAAATACTGAAGCACAAAGGGATGTCAACTTGGAGAACACCAGCCCAGCTCCTGCCGGATCACAAAACACTTGAGCAATGCTAGGACTGCAGACTTCTGTTCTTCCTAACACACAAACATACTACTTGGACTGTCTTAGGACTCAAACTTACTCTTCCGTGGAGGCTGTGTCAGGGGGAAAGAAGATAGAGGAAGGGAGCCATTTGGACTTTAGAATTAATCTTTAATAAATAACTGCAATTAAGATAACTATGCCTGTTAAACATAGCTCCCCAAAATAGGGCAGAAGTGTCAATACCCACCAGAAACCACAAATGAGATTTTATGTAATAATGAAGAGGAACCTTATTCCCACAGGACATACAAGACTGAAAAGAACCAGCACCACTCCTGATTAAGTATTTCAACATCGTCATGAAGTTTTGTTTGTGTTTTTTACTGTCTAAAATGAACTGTGACTGTGTTAGAATGGGGACAAAAACCCACAGAGATCAGATGTGCCTTTGGCCAGTGCTCCTTGACTTACCTTGCTTACTGCCCATAAGCACTTCCACCAATTTGAAATTCTGGAGGCACTCCGTCTGTCAAAAGATACAGCCCGTAAATGCAGCTTCTGAATGACATAATTTTGCCAGATGTTTACATTATTGTGTTATACACTGTACACAGTATATAACAGAGCATGGAAAACTAAACATTTTTTAAAAATTAAATATTTTTAAGTCAACCATGATGTTCTTTCTCTAACCAACTCCTTCCAAGACAGGAATAATCTTCATTTTACACACTCATGGCATCATGCTACCACGGTCCTAAAAACATTGGCATCCTCACAGCCACATTGTGAAGGGGCCCCTTTACAGCATGGTTAATCCCATTCCTGATTCAACGATGAACAGCTCATCTGGGGTATTTCCTGAATGTCCTTCCAAAGAAAGCATGCAGGACTGGGAATGAGCCTGCTCTTTGAGAAGATGGCCCAGGAACCAGCTTGACAAAAGCAGGCTGACCACTCCCCATCTCCTGGGACACTCCACAGGCACTGATGGAACAAAACCCTCTTCACATGTGCCACAGTCTCTTCTCCAGGCTATTGCCAGGAACCATCCCAGTCCCTTGCAGCTGAACCAGAAGAGCTGGCACAGCCAAGAGCTGAATCATTTACAACAATGACTGAAACCCTGCAAACATGTGACACTCAGGTTTGAGGAAGGGTCTTAAGTTTTTGCCTTCAGACTCAAGAGACAAATGATCTTTCTTTACATGTCATGAAGAGGGGTGTTGAGAGCCTCAACTGCCTATATGTGCTTTGCCTGGTACTTGATGAAAGCAACCTGGAGAGCATCTTCAGCACAGGCAAATTCTGGATATTAAAAAGAGATTTCCTGTATGTACATGTTTATACAGAGAAACAAGTAGAGCATTTAAAAATTATCACTTCTGGAGAAATTGCAACTGAGCCAAAGAATTAAGTCTCCTACAGCACATAGCTAGCTTCCCAAATACAGAGATGTGAAGATCTTTCCCTAACAGAATTTCCAATCATACTGTTTGACTGTTGCTTCTTTTCAGATGAGACAAAACTGTGGACATGGTTGTTTCAATTTTTGTCAAAAGGTCCACAGCACTTGAGGGAATGGACTGATAACAAATCCTGGAAGCATCCTATAGCCAAAACAAGCTGCATGCTTTACACAGCAGATACACCTAGACAGATCTATGATTATCACTTACTGCAGACAGCTAGTCACATGCATGTTCCTATGTACCCTGTAAATGACCCCAAAGGGCAGCAGTCACCCTCTGCGAGCATGGCTGTGCCCTGGAGCAGTGGAACTGTGCTGATTTCCTGGTGTGCTCACAAGCCCCAGGTGCAGAATGAAATGTGCACGCTACAGGTTTGGGTCTCCACACCGGTGTGGTCTGGCCTGCCCATGGCTTGGCACACCAGCAAAGTCTACTAACATGTTTTTTGAAAGTCATGCTGTTTTGGCATCAACCCTAAGGAGGACAGGAAGACTGAAAAGAGATTATCTTCCAAGGAAAGCATGTGCATCTACAAGATTACAAGACATATCTAGTAATTTCCAGTGATGTGGGAAGGAATGCAGACAGTAAAGAACGGGCGTGCTGTTTCAGCCTTGAGTCCTCCCTTGCAGCCCTTGGGGGCTACAGAGATGCTGCTTGCCACCATAGGAAGAAAATTTCTGTAGTGCTCTTTCATGTTTTTATAAATTGTCTGGATGAAGGAATCAAATGCACTGTGAGTAACCTAGGAGGAACTGTGGACTCCCTCAAGGGTAGGGGACCCTTTCGGGGAGATCTGGATGAGCTAGAGAGCTGGGCAATCACCAACCATTTGAAATCTAGCAAGAGCTACTACCAGGTTCTCAACCTGGGATGAGATAATCCTGGTTAAAAATACAAACTGGGGGATGAGAGCTGGAGAGCAGCCCTGTGGAAAAAGATCTCGTGGACTGGGTCAGTGGCAAGTTGAACATGAGTGAGCAGTGCCCTGGCAGCCAGGAGGGAGCCCCGTGTCCTGGGGGGCATCAGGCACAGCATCACCAGCTGGGCAAGGGAGGGGATTGTCCTGCTCTGCTCTGCTCTGGGGCGGCCTCACCTCGAGTGCTGGGGGCAGGTCTGGGTGCCACAGTGTAAGATGGACATCAACCCATTTGAGCGTGTCCAGAGCAGAGTGACCGAGATGATGGAAAGTCTCAAGGTCAAGACTTGGAAGGACCTCTCTGAGGTCACTTGTTTTGTTCACCCTGGAGAAGAGGAGGCTGAGGAGTGACCTCATCATGGTTAACAGCTTCCTCAAGGCAGGGAGTGAAGGGAGAGGTGCCAATCTCCTCTCTCTGGTGACCAGAGACAGGACCCAAGGAAAAGAGAATGAAGCTGCATTAATGGGAGTTCAAATTTAGGAAAAGGTTCTTCACTGAAAGGGTGGCAGGTCGCTAGAACAGGATCCCTAGGAAAGTGTTCATGGCACCAAGACTGAGAGTTCAAGTGCCTGGACAGTGCTGCTAGTCATACACTTTACTTTTAGGAAATCCTGCAAGGAGCAGGAAGTTGGACTCAGTGATCTTTATGGGTCCTCTCCAACTTGAGATATACTGTGATTTTATAATTTCCTTCAGAGCAGCATAAAGAATTAGGAGACAAGCATGATCATCCTAACAGTGATTGCCAGTTTCCCAACAAGGTAAAATTAGCAGAGCAGCTACATGCCTAAGTGTGTTTTAAATACTTCAAGACATAAATAACCAGTAAAAATACGCTGCACCCCAAGACTCATGGTGTTCATGCAAGTAAATATGCTTGATCCAGAAACACTGATGGTACCTTCCAGTACAGAGGACCCATACCCACCTACCCTGAAGATTGCACTGAGCTTTGAGCAGCATGCCAGTCACAAAAGATCATCCACCAAATGCTAACAACATTTACATTAACTGCGAATTAAGGGACTGTGATTTTTCTGAAGAGAAAAATATATACTTCAGGGTCACTCAGGTGGTTTATGGCTGTGCTTAGGATCTTTCACTTACCTGCCTTCCAAGTAATGGGAGCACTTCTTTGATGACAGTCTGCACAGTGCTATCCTTATTTACTCGTAGAGAAACATATGCCATTCCCACCCTAAGGAGAAAAGTACTTATTTTAGGACAATCATTTGACCTATCCTGTGAGTACCTTTTCTAACTAAATATAAAATTTTCTGTGGGGGTAGGCACATATTTGAATTAGTTGGAGAAAGCTGTTCACTGAGGCTCATGGCAGATGCGGTATCAGTGCCACAGACAAGAAAACACTTGCATCACAAGGAACTGCTAATTACAATTGTAGCACTGCAGATTAGCTTCTTCCTAATCACAAAGATAACCTACAAGTCTTTCATAAAACTTGGCAATGCAGTTGCAACAGCAAAATGACCACATGGTTAAATTTTATCCCACAGGTCTTCAGAAATTAGTAGGTCAACAGACCACTTTGTTTCCACTAAAAATATGCTTAAAATTCATACTGTCTCAGTGGTAAATACAGAGGGTTTTTTGTTATTTATTTTCTTCCTCCTCATCTCACATAGGAAGTTACACTGTAGTTCTTCCCACTTCACATTTCTTTGAAAAAATCTATCAATTTTTCACGTGACGTGTATTTCATAATTTGTTTACAGATGTAGTTAATGTAAAGTTGCATCTTTCTCACCAAACACATGACAATAGAACTGCACAAGTTGCACAGATTATTCCACACATGTAAAGAAACCTAAGAGTTTCCAGGCATGGAAATGAATGTTATGCATACTACCCACTCAGAAAAATGAACAGAAGAATCCTGAAATACAGAAAAAGAAACTACATTCTCTGTTAGAGTTCTGCAGCTTCAATAACTAAAACAAACAGGACTAGACTACAGAGGAGACATGTAGCCAAGCAGGATAACCGTGTGATCAAGAAGGAAAATACTCACTTTAGCCAGGCAGGATAAATTCTGATCACTTCCTCGTCCTTTGGTTTGGCTCTGATGATCCAAGCTTCAGGAACAGATTCTCGGAATACTGAGCCCAAGTTGCTGTCCTCTGCAGCATCATTCCTGTTGATAACATCATCAGAGAGCAGCACCTGCTGCGTAAAGGTCTGAAGCTCATACTCCTGCTGGTCATCATTTATATAGTACGCCCTCAAAGCAGCCTCCTAAAACACAGCAAGATAAATTAACATTTACTTGAAAAGACACAATTAATACCTATACAGCCATAGACATTATAAATACCCGATTTATGAAATGAACCTTTAATGCCTATTCTAACCTCAGAGCAGTGGACACATAGCAATGGCAAAAAAACCCCAAACCAAAACAAGAGTGAAGTTTTGAAAACAAGTTTTAGTGAACATGAAAGCAGAAAACTTGAGATACCAACGTATTTGAACACAATTCACAGTATTTTTGGCAAGTGATAGTCATTTTAAGACCAAATGTAAAAATTCAGTTCCAATAAGTCTACACTCACACATGTAAAATTTACTCCACAAGGAAAATGGTGAATTACCCTTGATTGTACCCAACTCTGCCTACTCAGCCTTCTTGCAGTAAAGAGATGCTAAAAATTAGTGAGCTTCTCAGCCACAAGGCTGCCCTGAGCCCACACACCTGTGAAGAGGAAAGGGAAGGGCTGTCCCTGCAAGATCCACACAGTCACTGGAATTTTACATCCATTATAGGCCCATGCCTGCAGCACCTCTGCTAACACAGATGCTGCAGTCAACACAGCTCACTTACCAGAACTTGTATTCATCTTCCCTGGTAGTAAAAGCACCATCCTGATAAAATGTGCTTGAAAGGCAAGTAGCACTCCTAAATAAAAGTGTTTTCAATCCTGTACATAGTTTTTCTTAGAGATCTTTGACATGCAGAACACTACAAACCATTTTCAAAACTCCTGTTGATTTTGAGCACAGTATCAAGATAAAAATCCTAATGATCTTCAGCTTTAAATTGTCAAAATTCTGCTGTGATACATTCTTCAGACTTCTCTGCCAAGTCTGTTATGACTCTGAGACCTCACCATGCTCAATTCTATTGTGCACCACCCTATTCCCACTCTGGGATTTATCTCCCACAGCGTGGGGTCTCTGCCTAGCCCAGTAAATAAAGATCCGTACAGCACACTTGATTTAGTACTAAGTAATTTTTCCACCCCAGATGGAGGACTGGAAAAGCCAGGGAGTGGCCAGTATGTGATCAATAATTCATTGCTTTCACAGCCCAGGGGTGGAAATAACTATAGCAAGCTTTAGAGTTCAAAGCTGATTAACACAAGTGCAGTATTGGTGGCTGTCCAGGATAAATATCAAACCACTGCTACAGAAAAGGAGCAATATCTAAGGAGCTGGTTATCCTGTACTGCTAGTATCAGGAAAATCAGGCTTCAGAATAAAACGGGGAAGCAGAATGACTGCTTAATTTGTGATACTGTGGTCGCCATTATGCTACAGATATGTAAGCCACCATTTCTTCAGATGCTCTGAAGTAAAAGCACTACATGAAGAAGTCAAATTACATTGTAATATTATAGCCATTTACAGATTTCTGTTGTTGTTGAGTTACATTTCTAAAACCTAGCTTTTTACTATTGTAATATGAAATTATATATATCACACTGGAAAACTGACCCTCACTGGGTATCTTACCACAACTTCTTCATTTTTTGCAATCCTTGGAACTGAAATTAGTCGAAATTGATTGCGTTTCACTGCATCATTCCCATCAAATATCTTCAGTGTTTGTTTACCTGAATGGAAACAATTGCATTTCATTAACACACACCTCGATTCAGAAAGCTACCTGAATAGGAAGGGTATAATGTAACTATTAAAAACCTGGTTTTAACCCACCAAAATGTTTCTTCATGGGAACATTCCTTCTCACAGGACAAGCTTTGAGGCTGAATATTTTAACTTTTGTTGAGTTACTGTTCATTTAAAACAGGGGTACATTCAGAGAGGAAAGAGGGATGAGTAATCACAGTTTGATCCTGGATTTTGATATAACTGTTATAACCATACAGTTTATGTTATCACTTCTTCATCCTCATCATTCAAGACTGCATTTATTATTGACAAGTTGAACAACCTGAAGACCAAGACAAAGTGCCATCCCCTTCAGAACAGCTTCCCAAGCATTGCCAATTCTGAGAAAGTGCTTCCGAAGAGTCCTTAAAATAGCTAGTTAAGTGTACAGGCAACAGGAGGAGAATACAGGGACAACAGGAATACAGGAAAAACTGAGAGAAAGGAAGTACAGCAAATGAAGACCTTCAGCCTTTTGCTGTGTTTCACTTCACTAAAGCCTTATCAAGTCCACGCTCAAACTGCTGAGTGCAGATTGTTGACCAGATATCTGAGAAAGGGTGAAGAGTGAAGGATTTCAGGTTCACCTTTCATCAAGATGGGTTATGACTCAGGTACAGGTTGCTGGATGATAAAGTCTCTTACTTAAGCAAATATTTTAAGAGTAATAGCAAACTGCCACCAAATTATCATAGAACAGGCAGGTTTTGAGAGGTTTTAGGAACAAGTTAATATTATCACTCCATTACATGTGTCCTTACTGCCTCTGGAAAGGAAATCAAGTTAATCTATCCAGACCAAAAATGAGATTCCATGAAGACAGACCTTTTGTCCTCTCCTGATCACGTCTTTATGAAGACACCTGATAAGCTGTTCATCTTTGCAGGGTCTTGCAGGTACTCCCTGGAGAGCTGATGCTTTGCAGCAGATGTAACTATTCTTCACGGACAGAATATGCCATTTTTATTTTTATTCTGAGATGTGACAGCTACGCTTGGACTTCTTTTTCAGTGTAGGTTTATCCACTTCTTAAGGATCTTTCTTCATTATCAATTCCACTGGTCATGGCACAATGTGTGTGCAAGGACATTCTCATTACATAACATGAAGACCTCATTGCAGAGCAAAGCAGTCCCAAGTACAGCCTCCCATCCTACTCCAAAGTCATCCTAGTCTGCCTGGCTATGTTGACACAGTGAAAGGTGTCCCCACCCCTGTCAGGGGGCTTGGGACTAGATGATCTTTAATGTCCCTTCTAACTCAAACTGTTCTGTGATTCTATTATGATATTCAAAACCTTACTGAACATGACAAACTGCTCTGAGTGACCTTGCTTGAGCAGGAGGTTGTCCTAGATAACCTCCATACTGCCTCCAACCTCAGCCATGCTGTTACTCTTTGGAGGGAAGCCTGTATAACAGATGCATGTAACAAAGAAAATCAGACAGACAGAAACAGAATTAAAAAAAATATCACAGAATCATAAAATAGTTTGGGTTGGAATGGGCCTTCAAGGATCATGGAGTACAAGAATACTGACATGGACATCTTTCCATAGATCAAGATACTCAGAGCCACACCCAACCTGGTACGATCCGTTGTGACTTTTCAATTATTTTTGTTGCTATGAAAAGTATAATTACCATGGATTTTCAGTTTTCCAGTTATCATAGTGGCTGTGCCTGCTGTCAATTTCTTTTTAGTCACAATATAAGGAACATTTAAATATCACCAACTCTTGCTTCCAAAGTACCCTTGAAACTCAACAACCATTGCATTGAGACTACAGCACACATCAGAAAGTGACCTACTCCTTTAAATTCTGCTGGATTTATGCCAGAAAGAGTGGAAATCTTTTAGAAACAGATTTCTGTCAGAGTGATCTCCATGGTAACTATAGCATAGACAAACGTTAACCAAAAGACAAACTATGTCCTGGGTGACCTTTAGAGACAGCACAACTTGAGAAAACAAGCCAACACTGGTTACTGACAGCACAGCTGATGTTCTGAGTATGAACTTTCATAACACTATCAAAATCTCTGCTGTTTTCTCTAGCAATCCAGAGAGCAGACAACCATCTGAGAATAAAAACATTCATCCAAGTTCTAGGACTTGTTTTCATTTGAAAGGCCTTTGTAGTCTGCTTTTATGAGATACTAGCTGGCTTAAGAGAATCCCTAGCAAGTGTAACTGGAGTATTTTTTATGAGCTCTCCATGTCTTAAAAACAGTCAAAGAACAGTTGGATTGACTCTCAAAATAAACTGGTTTACAAGAAGAAGTTTAGATCTACAGACCAGTAGTAATGTCCTAAGCTCAAGCATATTTCTTAGTTAAATAAACATAATGCTGGTAATCTGGTATCCATCACACAAAAAACCTCCTCAACTTTATCAGTGAAAAATCACATTTAACTTTGTCACTGTCCTCCTCACAGGGGACACTTTTACTGAAACCCAGTGAAAAATGCCTTGCTTGCATGTGAGCTTCTGCAAAGCCATTAACAACAGAACAAACAGCTACATACTGGAATTAGTCATCCAGAAATACATTTTTCCACTGATTCAGGAGCACATCCAACACATGTAAGTTAAGGGGTGTCTTATGCCAGTCTGATTTGTCAAACTAGCCTTGGCAAGAAGCTCAACCATAACCACTTCTGAAGTCAGATAAAGCTCTTTCTTCCATCTGTTCCCATTTTTAAATATTAGAAAATTATCCAGTTACATAAGTGAAGTCTACATACCCCTACTTAGTATATCTATATAACCCCCCTATGCTAATATGCAACAGATGCACTTATCAAATTGTGGTATTTAAAGGAGTTACTGCCTGTTTTGTAATACTGGCACCTCACTGCTAAACGTCTTTTATCTTTTCTTGTTGGATCAGAGTACACAGTATCAGGACTTTCTCCTGAAAAACACATTCTTTTTTTTTCTTACCATGGGATACTGAGCTGAAAATAACCCGTTATTCCTGCTTACCCTTTTCAAGGCGAAAATAACTACAAAAGGTTAACTCCAGGCCTAATTTACCAAATTGTGGAATTTGATTTCAGAAGCTAAGATACTAAGTTTTCCTGGGAAAAGGATAAAACAGCATTGGATGAGTCCAAAGTTCATGTTCCCTTTGACTTCCAAATCCCCACAGACAGGACATGGCTTCTGAAAAGACTTGCATGTGGCTTGTGACTGAGACAGGAAAATAATGCAGTCCTGAATGGTTTTGCCACTTAAGAAAGCTAGAGGCCTATCCTGAGTCTATTTGTGACAATTACTCTTAAAAGACTTAATTCTAGCAACATAGCTTACAAGACCCATTCTTCCCCCAAAAACTTGTGTTATTTACATGCTTTATGCTCTCCTTCTCTATGGCTGCTTCATATTACAACAGTGGGGACTATCAAATTTTGGTTTTTTTCAGTATTAGGATTCATAGCCTACAAGATGGCATTTATGTATGTAAGAATTATGTATTTTTTCTTTTATTGCCCTTGAAGAGAGCCTTGGGTCTATCTAATACAAAACCATTTTATCTCTTACTCAGCAGAGGAACAGCAACCTGAGCAGGGTAAAACAGAGGCTGTGGAAGGACATGCTGTGAAACCTCTGTTTGCTGACAGCACTGCAGCCCCCATTTCTCTGACAGAGTCCTCTAAAACCTCCTCCAGAACATGTTTTCTTTGATGTCTGAATTCTGTCCTGCAGAAGATGGATGCATGCTGAATCAGACAGTTCACCTGCAGCCAGTGAGAGACACTCACAGGGCAGATAGAGTCTTTTTCCAAAGCTGCCTGTATGTGTATTACATCTATCAGCTCAGAAACTGTATGGTTGTTTTTACATTAATTTTATGCTTTTGATTTCAGTATCTTGGTAGGCTGAATATAGTGGCTGATTTAACACGTTTAAGCTACATATATTAAGACTTAAATCTTCTAACTTTACACTTCACTCAGCAAGCCCATTACAATAGGAAAGAAACAAAAGTGAATGTAGACTACTAATTCAAATCTTCTTCCAATACTAAACTACAGACTTTGTATCCTTTTCTATTGGTTTCTTTCCTATGGAAAAAGTGTGTCTTTCCACATCAGTATTATTCAATTTCTTCTGACTTGTTTTCACTGTTTTTTAAAATATGTACCCCTAAAACACAGAGAGCTGGAATTAAGAAAAGCTAAATATTCTGGAATGTAATTGAGTTCAGACACTCCTGAGGTAGAGCGCAGTAACATCCCAAAAGTCGTGGCAGATGTACTGAGTCAACACACAGAAGCAGTGAGCAGCTCCTTGACCCATGTTACACAAATAGTGTTACCTAGAGACAGGTGAAAGTGGTACAGCCCCCTACAACCGTGTCATTGTCATGGTAAGTTCAATAGGTTATGACTCCCCACACACAGAGAGGCACAACAGCTCAACAGCTGGCAGGTGAACCTCAGTAACTTTATCAGGTAGGGTATCAGAGAAGACACATCCTGAGCTGACACAACGTCATCAATCCCATGGTCTGGGGGTGGCACACGCCAGATGAGGCCACAGGAGAAGTTCTGTGGGACACCTCACTGAGGTCTCTCAGATTGCGGGGATACGTGAGATGCATGTGAAAAGCATTCTGGGATGGTACAAGGGTTGTTAGGGGAACTTTAGGAGAGGAATCAAAGGGAGAGATCAAGGAGGTTTTAGAAAGAACTAGTATGGGAAAATAGAGGGGTAAGGAGACAAAGGAATCTGGTCACATTTAAAGAAGTTGCTGGTTGGTACTGCATGGCCATGCCCTGGACCTCATCACGACGGTCTGTCCTGTCTTATCAGTAAATGCTATTTCTGACTCTTTTTTGAGTGTGGTTTTAGCTGAGCTTTCCAAATCACAGCAAAGTTACTGTGCTCTACACTCACACTGCTCATACTAAGGTTTGTGAAAATGCGTCATGAGAAAGCCATTTTTTATGCCACTGTTCTGTTTAAAACACAACTAATGATACTTTATGTGACCCTTGAAAATACACCATCTACCGCTGCTTTCTCCAGTCCAGAGATGGCCTGAACCAATGACATATCGAAGTTTGTATCCTGCCCTGAATTTTCATATCTTTTTTCTTCTTTTGGGAAGGCTAAACTAAAGCTGAACTGACCTGCACTAATACTTTCAATGAATCCAGCTGAAATATCAGGATACATAATTTGCTCTTTTTGACAGTAGTAAGGGAAATAGGTTTAATCGTTGAAATGAAGAAGTCCTCACACTCAACCACTTAAGTCACTTAAAACACTGGAAAAAGTGAAAGTTGTTTAGATAAACTGCAGTTAGTCAGACTATTTTCCCATAATAAGGAAGTATCACGGTGGTGGATCATAACTTAAAGTCATTCAGAAACTAAGAAAGTGAAACAAGAGGATGCTTGAGATCTCTTCTATAACTGATTTAATATCGTATTTAGCTGATTTTTTTTTTAAAATCCAAATAGCATTTGCACAATTAGCCTCTTATTTTTGTAAGAGCCTCAGGATTAAAAAATAATTAGTATTTATTGATTTGAAATGTCCTTTTTTACAACAATCCATGCAGCTACATTAGGGAGCAAGCACCACGTTGTCCTAGTTACTAATATGGATATAGGGGTGGGCAACTCTTAAATTGCAGTTTTACCTCATCTTTCAAAAACTAAGAATTTGGTTGTTACCAACCCCAGAAAACTCCACATGCTTAAAAATTTAACTGCATAGGAAGCAGCCAGTCCAGCTCAATCCTGTTTACTGCAACATGCCCAAGCCAAAAAAAAAAAATCACCTGGTGTCCTCAGCAAAATTTGGGTCCAGCGAACTTACAAGCAAAAGGCCTTGAAAAGACATTGCTGTCTGCCTTTTAAATTCACTGTGTATCTATGGACTATTAACACCATGTTTTCTTTCTTCTGTTACCAAGTTGAGAGATCTTTCATCTAACTGTCAAGGTAATGAACAGATTGTCACTTATGTCAACCTACCAATGGAAAATACCAAGGAGATATTTGTAAGGCCCTGGATAAATGTGTTGGACCAAAACTTTGGACCTGAAATCAAAACCTAACATTAGAAAAACAGCCATTTAATGTTTTGTCATAAGGCAATACAAGTTAAAATTATAAGAATAAAGACTGAAACGGGTGACTATTCACCCCTTACTAAAATTTTGCTTACTTGAATCGGTTGAAATTTGGATGTCTTTTGTTGATCCTTGTGTTGGCCCATCAACATCATCATCTTCATCTGTAAAATCAGAAACATTTTAAGAAAGGACTTTTGTTAATTTGAATGGGAGGGAAGAAGGTTTTTTTAATTTAAGAACAGTTTCCATTAAACAAGCTAACATGGGGGGAAAAAAGGAACCAGTCAGAAAAGCACACTTTCTTTTTCTACCTATTTTATGATAATAATTCATAGTATTAAAACAGCATTAAAAAAAACCCCTGCATTGTCATGTAACTACAATGAAGGCATACCTGGGATCCTTATAGTATTAACTTTAATATTGCAACTACTGCATTTAATTCTTTTCTAAAGCTGTGATGTTTCCCTGAGACCGAAATACGGACGGTTTCCATTAAGTTTTAAATTACCAGATCAATCCAGGAACTGCAGTAACAGCCTTCCAGTCAGAAATACTGATGTTACAGAAGTAATTTCCACAACTTTTTTACACCCAAAGAGAAAGAAATTGCTGCTCTCCAGAAGAGGACTTTGACAGTAGGCTCATCACTCTCACTAAAGCTAGGAGCTAGCATGTCAGAACATAATGCACCCTTGTAAAATCATACATAAAATACTAAGAAAAGATTAAAATAAATACTATGAACATTTTGCCTTTGCTTCTGTGAAGAACATCCTGTGTTCTCACTCCTGACACTCAGGGCCATACAAGACCAGTGCAAATCCAAACGTGATCAATTTTCCTCCTCTGAGGGTAGCAGTAGAGTGCAACGCAAGTGCCCATCACATAATGGTATTCATACTCACACCAACTGAAAATCTCAATCAGTCTTGACTGGGATGCAGGCAAAGCTGCCAAAAGATATAAACCAGGCAACACTTTTGTAAAAACTATGCCTTGCAGCTAAGGGAAAAAGCAAGAGATCAAAGCACAAAACAAGCAAGAAAAAATAAAATAAAATCAGTAAAGGCAGACCTTCAGACCAAAAGAGATACTGGGGAAGTCAAAATCCTAAAGCAGGAGAACCTTCCAAGAAGCAGAATCATAGCATGTCAAGAAGGGTACTAGGCAGTAGTCCTAAATTTGACACCATCATTGAATATTTGGGTAATGCTTCAAGTGTCTACAAGAAAGACTTGAGTTGTGGCTTTTAAAATACAAAAAGAATGTTGAGATATTTTCCCTATTATAGGTGACAAACAAACAGATCAAGTTTCAAACTGGAGAGGAATTTAGACAGTATGGTCTTGAAACACCCTGAAATAAGAGAAAGCTGAATGCCTTCTTGAATTTCACTCCAGACAATTAAGTAAAAAAAAAAAAAAAGTAGTAAATATAACAATAGGAAGTGACTGCTCCTGATTGCTCCCAACCCTCTTCTTTCACAGTTCAGATGGAAAGAAGCTGACTTCTTTTCTTAGCCTTTATCCTTCAGCCTGAATAGTAGGGAAATCTACACCAACAGCATCTTGAAACTATTCCAGTGAAGTTCAATGACTTCTTTGAAATCCGTGATGCCAGGAGTCATTTGGAGGAAGGGGCTCCATACTGCTCTACCATTGCATCTCCCAGTAGCTCAAGAGTTTTAAAGTAGCCTCTTTCAGCACAGAGATGTTTGCTGAATGTTGGTGAAGAAGCTCAGCATTTCTGCCATGGCAACAGCTACTTTGGACAAATGGTCCCCAGCAGGTCAGAAATTATGGATGTGCTCATTCACTGCACGGACAAGTCATCTGGCACTTCCCAACCACCAGCTTGGGAAGAGCTATGCCTGCAGCAATCAGCTCATCCAGGCAGCTGCCAGCACTTCTTTGGTACCTCAGACTGCTCTTTTCACAATCTTCTAAGTGATGCCCTTTGTCAGCCGTGGCAACAGAGGAGCACCCGCTGTGCATGTCAGGAGAACTTCTTAATGCAACTTAATCACACAGTAGTGCTAATTATCCTCCAACAAAAGAGCTCCTTGCTCCCCTAAAACATCCCTAACATGCACACAATCTTTAACAAGATCTGCCATCCAGAGTCTACACCTTTCCCCTAGAAAAGCAGCAGCAACTCCTGGGCAGCCGTCCTGAGCTGCTTCCTTGTCAGAGGAGCATCAAATACATCCTTAGAGAGTATCAGGGAGCTGCTGGACTCGTGACACATCTTGGTAACTTTGTGCACATGCCAGGAGCTAGTGGGGTTTTGTAAGAAAATGAAGGTCTGTTCTGTGAGCCTGGGTAACAAGAAGGACTAAAAGGCACTGAATTTCCTCGACACAGGATCATGTGAGAATTAGTTCAAGACAATTCTTGGCTCTTCCTTTGAGGAAGAATCTGGGCAAAGAAAAACAGGATATAGCAATGGTACTGGTGCTTTTGACAGTGACCTGCAGACACCTGATCTTCAGCAGATGACTGAGAATGAGAAACATCCAGCAACAGTCTCAAAGCAAGGTTCAGCAGGATGTGGATGGTGTAAAAGGAGGCACGTGAAGACACCAGACTAGTACATGAACATTCAGGATGTAGGTGCTAAACCAAGGTGCTAAACAGCACTGTCAGCTAAGGGAACACAGAACAAAACACTTTATGCACAGTGGAGTGCAAGGCAGGTACTGCACCACAAATATTACTCACCATGCCTTGTGCTGAGCCACGACTGTGGCCCACCGACCATGAAAAAAAGGGTAGAAGTCAATTGCTGGGGAAGCTGTCATGTTCACAGGTATGCAACAGATCAGCAGCAGGAGGAAAGGGGAGCATGCTCACGGCTCCTGCTCCCCTGGGTATCAGCAGCCCCTCCATCCTGGGAGGCAGCTGCCCACTGGATGATGGGGAGCTGAGCCCAAGGGGCAGAAATTCTCATAGAGAACAGAAAAGAGATCCTGTGTTAGAAATGAGACTTTTCAGGGTGTTGCTATATTGTATCTCTGTTATAAGGACTATAAAAATGCATTCTGGCTTTCCAAACAAGGTGACTTTTATTCCATTTGATTTTTGTTTCCCTTCATATCACAGTAAAGCACTGGAAATGGTCCAAATTAAGTTAGTGAATATTTCTCCATCCCTATGTATCTGCTTCTTACCACAAGCTAATAGCTGCGTTCTCTCAATTCAAAGTATCAGACATACTTTTTCCCTAAAGAAATGCAAACAAGGCATTCTTACTTTAAAAAACCTCGACTGTGCGTAACACGAACTCACACACTTAGCATGTAGTGTAAGTCCTGAAACAGAAAACCTTTTCTTCCATCACTTAAAATATTGAAGGAAGAGTCTAGGAGGTGCAGCTAAAACCTTGGATTCTTTCATTTAAGGTGCTCCATGTTCACTTTTTATTAAGAGGTGGTTTAAAAATAAAAAAAAGAAAAAGTTTAAGTCTGACACGAAAAGAACACACCACTGTTGAAGAGGGAAACTTAGTTAACCTCACAAAAGTCAAACCAAAGACTATTTTAAAGGTTTGTAATTAACTTTTCTTAATTATAAAAATACAACTTTTTCTTCACTTAAACCTTTGGGACACTTGTGAAATACCTAACAATAGACCTGAATCAAAGTTCACAATGAGTCTTGCAGGAAAATCAAGCTCATGCAGACTGTTTATTTCTGTTACTTTTTATGTCGGAAGCATTAGGAACTCCATGACTTTCAAGCGGGTGCTATACTACATCTTTGCCCACTAGCAAGCAAATTCACTAACAAGAAAAATAGCTCACTGAAAAAAAACCAATGCACAAAAGCAATCCAACACCTCCTCTCTGCCTTTACACTTGGACAGGTCACTGGAGCGTGCCTGGGTTATTGAGACCTCAGGTCACGCAATTCATGCAGCAGCAGGACTTCTGGTACAGCTTCTGCACACAGAACACGGGGCCCTTGCTCATCATCAACTCTCCTCACCAAAACCAAGCCTGTGTGTTCAGAGCAGAAAATTGGAGAGCAACCTCCCAGGTTGAGAAAAGAGCAGGTGCAAATATTTAACTTTCATGAGCTGTATTTTGCCTACTTTTTATTTCCTTTCCTATTCCAGTCAAGCACCAAAAGAAAGGCTTTACAAGAGCATAATAGTCAAAATATAAATTAAAAAATACTTGTGTACTTCAGGCTTAAAAAAAAATTCTCATTCCTAAAGAGCTTTTAAACAAACATTCACTCTAGATGGCAGCAGAACATTACCCTGCATAGACACATGGTGTCGTTTCGGCACAGAAAAGGACAGATGCTTAACCCAAGAGACAAATAAAAGTATCTGTACACATGACATGACAAGTAAGTGTTTGTAGCAATGATAACACTAACACCACATATTTTCTGATTTTAGGTTTTCACTTTCTTTGTTTCAAGAATAGTGCACAAATTGCCCTGCACTAGTAAACAGAAGTTTGCATTTTGCACAGCGTCCATTTAAAAATCTCTAACCTGTCCCAGAAATAGCAAGAAGTTATAGTATTGCCACAAAAGCCAGTAAAAATTAGCGATAATATACTTAATTGAATTATGATACTAGGTTAAATACGCCCATCAATTAGTTGCATTCAATGTTCAATTTGAAATGTTTACCTGATTCTGTTTGCATATTTTCCGATATTCGAAAACAATGCAATTTGCTGAAGTTGCGAGAAAACAATTGCACACAATTTGGAGGAAGAATCATATTCCTTAATCTTCCAAAGGTACATTCTGGTGTGACAATTACATAGCAAGCAGCATGAGCCTATAAACAACAGCATCAGTTAAGAACTTGTGATACACAAAGAAAGTAAATTTGTTTATAACAAACTATGACTGAAATTGTATAACCCAGGCTAGGGATTATATAGACCTTTTGTAAATCACCCTCATTAAATGAATGGCCCATTTTTCACCCTAGATTTTTATCTGTTTGATTCAGGTTTTATATAACCAATAATGGGGAGTCTTAATATGTCAAGAAACTTTCAAGGATCACAAACCTGCTCCATTAAAAACAGAAGGTTTTGATACAGCTACATGGAGAAGTTTGAAGTTTTGGTCTCAAACTCTGATCTTCCATTCTGTATGGATATTTACTGGGGGAAAGGTGCACAGGTATATATCGAATAGCTTGAAAATAGCAGTATCCTCTTACACAGCCGTACCCACATCCAGATTCTGAGGTAAAACTGTTTTCAGTTTTACTCCAAAGGGTGACTGGATAGTTTCTGCCCTTACACTGTTGCAAATCTTCTGCCATTACTGAATACACATACCTTTGTATTTATGGCCACATAGCATGTTACATTTCTTAGACTGTTCTCAAAAACAGTCCCTCCCACCTTGGAAATTATGTCTCAGATTAAAATACAAACCCCATCATATTAAAAAAAAAAAGTAAAATAATTGAAATCATACCTCAAATACTGAATAACCTCTAGAGTTTTATTTTAAATCATTATTACATGGAGTACCTCATCTAGCCTTAAGTAGCAAATTCACAATTTCTTACATATACTTTTCAGTTCCCACTTCATCTGCTGCTACTTTGCACTTCCATCATATTTTAATACGAGGTGGCATTAAGTGGATGGACTAATTGTTATCTGCACAGCACACTGTATATCAGTGTGTGAAAAGCTGTGGTTTACATAACAATTATTGAAGGGTAGCATCAGCTTGCACAGGAAATAAACGTGTCATGTGAATGGAAAAACACAAAAACTGATATTGACAGCTTAACAAAACCCCAACCACACAGGTTAACACCTATTCTATACTGAAATAAGAGTAAACATATTAGAATGGTAAGTTTTTAACCTTGCAGAATTCATGATTTGAAAGAAATTCTGACTTAACACAGAAAGTGACTGTGGCTTCTAACCACAAATCTATAGTGATTAGTCCCTGTTAAATTCCATTGGATTTACATAAAGCTTCACTGTGACTTTGCAAGTTGCTCATTAAAATGACTATAAGGAGGATTTAAAAAATCAGATTTCCCATCTAACACATAAATATATAAATATTTACACAAATAAGTGCATAAATTAGGTGTATTTACACAGTGTATACAAAATATATATTTATACGGTGTGTGAATAAATTATGTTTCTATCAAGTGCTTAAATAAGCACATGCCCATATATATGTGGTTCCCACAAATACATGCAGCAGCACAACATACCAGGATGCCACACCATTCACATCTCATGCCAGAGAGCACCTCAGAAGACCCACAGGTTTTTTTGCAAAATTCGCAACGAGCACTTGAAGAAAGGTTTCCCTCCCTCCAGTGGTGGTGGTAAGTATCCTGAGGGAACACATCACGACTTAGCATTACATGAATCAGGTACAGATGCATCTTCAATCCAACTTTAAAATCAGTAATTCAAACAACTCTGACAAAATAGCAACAGAGACTAGGGCATTAAGCTTTTCTCAAGATAAATACGAATCTTAGCAATCTTACATTTCACTAAAAGAAGTTTTATCAAACTATGAAAAAATTTATCACAGTGTTTTTCCTTCACAGTCCACTAAAAAAAATTCTTTTTCCTGAAATATCAGTATTCTGTATCTACTGTACTGTGAGAAGATAAGAAAACAGGCAGTCTTGCTTAGACAGACTGCAGGAAGCATGAGGACAAGAGAATGTTTGCCGGGGAAGCAATGCAGCCAACAGCTGAATATACAGAAAAAAAAGAAGAGTTCCATGCCAGCTTTTGCAAAGCAAACTTTTATGTAAGATGCTTGATTTAAAAAAAAAATAATAATTTGGATGTTGTACACATTCCACAGACTTTTCAGCAAGAGTTCAAAAGCATTGTGACTATATTAGCATTTAAGTTCATCTCACTCTTCGTAATATATTCTGAAGCACGCCTGTCGTTTGCCAATAAGCAACGAAAGTGCTTTGACAACTGGCAGCATGGGAAAGTAAAGACCAAGACTGCTCCTTCTCTAGCCCACAAAACGCACGACCACCTTCCCCTGCAGAGGCATCTGCACTTACGTGGTCCAGGTGCCCATCCTGGTGGCACTGCCGGCAGTCACTGCAAGCAAACAGGATACAGTCTGTGTGCACATGTAGCTCACAAACTAAAAGCACAAAAACAAGAAAACTTTAGGCTGGAAACCCCAGGGTTTTTCTGCATCTCCTTCCTCCCTCCCTTCAATACTCCTCCACTACCCTTTTCGCACCATACTTTCTCTCCTTCATGCTCTTTTCATTCAGCAAAGGTAGACAATAAAGAAGTTTACCAGCATTGTTCTGTGTGTTCCTCCACTTCCTCTCTGTTAAAAAGATGCAGCAAATACAAAGGAAAGGCTGAGCTAATTTTGCTCATAAGCAGCACTTGTCATATTTCCTCCAATTACAGCAAGTTAAATGTGTTCAACTGCTTGGCTTTGTCTCGCAGTTTCACAGGAACTGCTGCCTACTCCAATATACCTGTGCCTGAAGGCTGCTTTGATTCAATCACCATATATAAGGTAAATCACCATTTCACTGTCAAAAAAAGGAAATAATTTTTTCAGACCACTCTCCTAAGTCAGGTTAACATCGCATTCCAAAACATTGTAGGTACTGTAGGTGGAAGAAGTTTTAGTGAACCCTGTAAAGGTTTAGGCAAGTTTTCGTTTTAAAGTACCTTCCTTATTTAAAAGCTGACCTGAAGTACCGGATATGAAAGAAAAGAATCTGTAGTTAGGATGCAAAAGACAAGTTACAAAAAAAAACCCCAAAACAATAACTAAAAGATCTCAATACCTAGCTTCACCATTTCAAGAGTTAGGAGGGTTCTCTATGGGTCCCAGAGACAGAGATGGATGAAAAAGATCCTCCTGTAGCTGCTTTGTAAATACCTGTATTGCTCTGGGAAGGCATGTGATTTTTTCATCAAGTAAATGAAAGCAAGAGACAAGCATCAAATTTTTCAAATATTTTTTCAGTTCTGGCCAAACAGGTTATTTCTCCAAGCATATCACAAAAATATGAGAACTGTAACCTGAAGATTGGAAAGCGGCAGCTGCACACACTAGCACATTATCTCAAAGTATCTTGAAAACAGTGTTATTAATTTACATAGAGAATAATACCCAATTTAAAATCTCTCTGGACTCTTCCTGAGGTGAGCAGAAGTAACACTGTGTTATTCTAACTTCACAGAAGACATAATCTACCGTCAGACCAAAGCAAAGACTCGTGACTAAATCAACCACAAACACACACAGCTTCCCATGCTCAGTGTCTTCACTGCACTCAAGAACTTCTCTCTGAGCTGTGGCACAGTCCCTCCTCCACTCACATTTCTCCCTGTTCATAGATGCAACAGGAATATTTTGCAGTTTCTCCAGTTCAACTACCAGGCAAACTAGATGCTTTGAGTCATATTCTTGCTAATAGTAAAAGTCTGTAGGTGAAGTTACAACTTCAAGGAATTTACAGAAGCATTGGGGGTTTTATTGTTAATTCTGCCAACATACACTACCCTTTGCTTTGATACTTTTTAAGAACACAGAGGGTTCTACCCTTGGTTTAATTCACATCTGCTGCTTCTAGCACTAACCCTACCCCAGAATTAATATGAAGTATGTTCACATGAATGGTGGGAGTGTCATAGGAGTTAATTCCTTAAGCTAACTATCCTGCTGTAGGAAAGGGGACATTTTTGAATGTAAAGATCAAGTCAAATCAGAGGTCCTACAAAAAGAAATTTCATCTTCATCAGCCATTCCATAATCTGCATAATGATTTATAAAATCATAACAGAATTACGATCTTCTGTTCAAACTGATTATGAAAGTTCTTTTGATTGCCAAAAAAGCCCAAACCGCATGATTTCAGATACACAAACTTGGAAGAACCTTTACAACATTAACTGCCTCCTTCTCCAGTAAATCTGCTGCTCCTGGTCAATGCTTAATAAGAAACTTTTCTAAAGAATTCAAAAAAATGTTTGGGTTACTCCAATTTATTTCTTTTATTTTCCACCCCTTCTTCTTGGAAATGAAATGAAGAACAACTCCCACCATCATGAGTCCAGGTTCAAAATGAGTCCAGGTTCAACTCCCACCATCATGACACCAGTGAAAGCTGGTAGCAAAAATAGCTACAGCAATCAGTAAATGACAGCAGAATTTGGAGCCCAACTTTTGTAACTTTTACCAATGAATGTATTTATTTGACCACTGGTTAATACACATGCATGCTCATTTCTGAGAACAGGTCCCCTGCTGTGCACCCACAACATTTATGTGGCTGAAGCCTTTTATTTCCTTTCAAGAAAGTTTATTCTATTTTAAGATATAAACAGTCCGAAACAAGTAACTAAAATTATTTTACAAGTACATTTAATGATGTCAATCATTTCCTTAGAAAAGGAAACTCCATCCTAACCCTCTCTTTTATCTTAATTATGGTAAAGAGTCCAGGAAAAGTTCTTAATTTTAGTATCAGACATGAACATCATAAACGAGAGTAGATTTGTAGTATTAAGCTAAGTGATTGGAAGTAAACAAAAAATGGAAGAAAGTTCAGTATCTCCATCTGGATTTAAAAGCTCTACAGCTTAAAATACTAGACTTCTAAAACAAATTCCAAAAGCAGTTTTGAAGAATAAAGAAAGAACCTTGTGCATTTTATGAACTTCAGCTGCCCCTTTAAAATACATTTAAAAAATTATCAGAGAAATTGTAAACTTACTGGTATTCAAAAAAAGGGCTACCAAACAAGTCACACCACACAAAATAGTAAAACTGTCAAATCCATGTGAGGAAACCAATTCAGAACCTTCAGAGAACTATAAAAAAATTTCTGTGCATCTGTAATACCTAAATACAACATATGATTTCATGTGTTTCATGTTTACAAACACTTAAATAGAAACATCTGAAAAAAATACTCCTTTGCACTTGTGTGCTGGTTTTGGCTGGGATAGAGTTAACTTTCTTCACAGTGGCTAGAACAGGGCTGTGTTTTGGGTTTGTGCTGCACACAGGGTTGATAATACAGAGATGTTTTAGTTATTGCTGAGCAGGGCTTACACAGAACCAAGGCCTTTTCTGCTTTTCGTACTGCCAAGCTGGTGAGGAAGACTGGGATGCATGGGAGGCTGGGAGGAAACACAGCCAGTGCAGGAGACCCAAACTGACCAAAGGGATATTCCAGACCATTTGACATGCTGCTCAGTATTTCAAGCTGGGCACAAGAAGAAGGAAGGAGGGGATGTTTGCAGTGATGGCATTTGTCTTCCCACGTCACTGTGAGGCGTGAGGGGACCCTGCTGTCCTGGAGATGCCCATGGGAAGCAGTGAATTAATTGTTTGGTTTTCTCTGCTTGTGTGTGTGGCTTTTGCTTTCCATATTACACGATCTTTACCTAAACCTGTGAGTTTTCCAGCTTTTACCCTTCCGATTCTCTCCCTGATCCTGCTGGTGGGGCAGGGAGCGAGAATGGCCGTGTGTGGTGCTTGGCTGCTGGCTGGGATTAAACCACAACAAATGGATACAATGCTAATGCAGTAGAATTAAGAGAGTCAGAATATGAAGGTAAAATTTAGAAAGCTTTAACTAAATTGGACCACTAAACTAAAGCTATTTGCAACAGTTGAGAGGGCATAACTAGTGATAACTATTTTCTTTTCAAATTTCTGGGTTTATCTCATGCCACACAGGTTCTGAGTCTTATTAAGACAGATCACTAGAAAATTCTCTGTGGTATCTGTAGCTCATTGAACATCCTATCAAACTGTCCAGGTTACATGGTAACTATATTAAGTGACATATTCTCACTAGTTAGAAGAACAGTTCGGCTCCATTATGCAACACAACAGACAAAAGTAGAAACAGAAATACTGCACCATTCTAAGTCTAAATGCCCTGATCAAAGAGTAGTGCTTCCTCTACACATACACATAGAAAATCATATTAATTAAGACATTATCTTTGGCAAACCAGCAATTTTGGAAGCAACTCAGTTCCCTGCAGAATTGGTTCTTTATTCATTAGACTTCTTTTTTTTAAACAGTTCAGAGGTAATATTCCTATAAACAGTAAATTCTATTTAACCTCACAACTCAACAACACCTAATAGACATTTAAGACAAGGGAGAACTAAGGAGCTGTCCTACATCAAAATCAGTCATGTACTCACGCCAACACGTATTTCAAATAAAAAATCTGCTGTTTGGGTGATTTCTTTAATTACTGTTTTTTCAGGGAATCCATATCAGAACACTCAGAGCAGTACTATTTTGACAAATAATATTTTCAAGTATCTTTCCGTTAAAGGTTCCTCATCCTCGTTACAAGTAACAGATATCTGAGACTAGTAACACAGGAAATTCTACATTCTTTTCTAGAAATATGAATACCTGGTGATTCTCTGTATCAAAAGCTTCCACTGGAAACAGAAATAAATTACCTCAACAGGACAAATCTTACTTTTGCCATAATAGCTCCTCATTCTTTGCACATCTCACATTCTTTGCACATCACACACCATCACCACCCCATTTACTTCGCTCAAAGTAAATTGGAGGAAAGATGAAAAGAGTGTACAGATTTGACAAAGTTTGTGGTTTACTAAAGGTGGTTGATCTATTATTCCTTAGTTTGCAGTTCACCTCCCCATGATCAATGAACGGATAATAAACAAACCAAAAATGTCTGAAGCACAGTGAGTGGATGTGTGTGTGTACACACCCACCCTCGAGGTGTGCAGTGGAAGGAAAGTGCAGGTTACTGGGTGACACACAGACGGCTGTACAAGTAGGGTTTGAGTTACCTTCACATCGAAAGGCAGGTGACTCTAGGGACTTCCTGCACACAGTGCAAAACTTTCTTTTGTAATGTCCCGGGGGCCCAAAACAGTGTGCAACTGGAACCTGCCAGTGAAGAATGCATAAGACATCATCAATTTCAACTTTCAAAGTCTCAGTTAAAATTCATAGAAGCTTGCACTATATAATAGGGAAGTTATATACAACATAAACTTAACTAAGCACAAGGATAAATAGACAGGTGAATTGTCCTTTAAAAAATAATCATACTTACAAATATATTTTAAATACTTTAATGTAACTGGTTTTTAAATTCTTGGGAATTAATATGTATTGTATTTATTTTTAAGTGCTGATCAGCTTCTTGATGATTCACAGCAACATGAATCCAAAGGCTTCCTTTGGGACCTACCTGTAATCCCAGTTGTTCTTCTAAGAGTTCTCAATTGAATCAAGGACAATTAAAAAGTAATAACTGCACAGGCAAACAAAATACCCTAAAGACACACTCAAGACAATTTTTAAAATCTCAGTGCTGCCACAGTTCAGTGGCAGCACTGAGATTTCCCTTCTTCTCTGAATACAGCCTGGCCAACTGGCTGATCAGGACACAGGCATTGGTTGGTCTCCTCTGCCCTATCCAAAGCTTCAAAGCCTGAATGGTACAGAGATCCAGATCCTGAGGTACATCCAGACTGAGGTTCCTCTCGACTGTAGGTGGAAAATGATACACTACAGTTTGCTCTTGCAAGAGTTTTCTGTACCAACCGTTTTGGCAAATGTGTTTCTGGGATGTTATTCACTTACCTTAAATGTTTTTTTCTTGCTTAGTGATTAATAATGAAGCTGGAAAGTGATAGTACCAAAGGAACAACAGATGAAAGAAGCAAAGTGAAGAATAAGAAACATACTTGAGCTTTACACCTGTTCTAGAGACTCTTCTTCCTACAAGATGCACAGCTTTGCTAAAGTGACATTCACATGAAGGAAGGAACATAACTGCATGTTTAAAGTCCTAGAATCCAAATGAGTTCCACAGAAGTTTGCCATGATTTAGGTATTTAGTATCATGCATTTCACATGCCCTTCTTGCTGTAATGAACACATCAGATTTATCTTGTGGGTGTATTTCTGGTAAAGTCTGACAAATTATTATTTAGGTGTGAAATGAAATTAATAATTCCCAGTAAAATATTGGTAACAATGACTTCGAATACATGTAGTCACAGACAGCAGCTTTTCCTCTCAGTTATACTGGTAAAAAGACTTTCAAGGTCATTCATCAGGATTTGCATCTTTCTCCTTGTATATTGGGGTTTTCCTGAGAACTATTAGCAGCAAATCTGACACATACTGTGAACACAGAATTTGATGACCCAAGGAGTTGCTTCCAGTTATAAACATCTAATTCCCACATGAATTTCTGCCTCAGAAAGCGTGAGGACAGTTACACCAAACAATCCTGTAATCTAAGCATGCACAATGAAAGAAGTGAGATAAGGTTTTGCCGGATGCAACACAAGGAGGAAAGAACAATACTGGAAGTTTAATCAAGAAAAATCAGTAATCCCCAAACTGCAAAGCATGTGGTTCCTCCAGTGTTCCTCAGAACTAAGCTTTGGGAGATAAAAGAGGATGAAGAGAGGTATGAGATATGCTTGTGCATGAACAGGATTGTGCACAGCAGCTGACCACTGAAACAGTCACCAGCTCACTGCCCCAGCAGACCATACTGTCTGGAGGAATCCTTGGTCCCTGACTGACCAGGAAACAGCCCATTCAGATCCCAGGCTCCCAACCAAGCTGGGCTGACAGGCAGCCTACCAAAAGGATTTCATATCAGTATCTCCAATATGATATATAACAAAACAGCATTGCCTCCAAAAGCTTCAAATTTTAACTTCATGTACTTCAAGCTGGGGATTTAAAAATACAGCCAAACCATTCTTTTCGGGTCCATATCCTACTCCTACCATCCCAAAGTGAAATTTCATTCTCTGCAGCCTTGCAGCTCTAACTGACATACAGTTCATAGCTGGCTTATATATATATTTTTTTTTTTAAATCAGAATACTCTAGCCATATAACGTACGTTTACAAAAAGAATATAAATCCTTGGGGGAGAAAATTATCCTGGAAAGCCTAAGGAGTTTTAATCAAACTACCTCAAGATTAAGTTTAAGGCTCATAATCTCTGTCCACCCTGCTACTTCTTCAAGAGAAGGAAGAAACAAACCTCTCTGTACAGTGACACACAGGTTACCTGGGCTCACTTACTGTGGAGGTAAAGTGCCAGACCTGTCTTCTAGCTCTAGCAGCTCCAAAAATAACGGTGTGGTGGGAGAAGGCCACTTGCACAAAATTCATCCTACACAATGAATTCATGTGCAGAAACTTGGTAAGAAATGGCAATGTGAGCATAACC
The DNA here is from genome assembly GCA_013397055.1 of Pachycephala philippinensis. Taxonomy (NCBI): domain Eukaryota; kingdom Metazoa; phylum Chordata; class Aves; order Passeriformes; genus Pachycephala; species Pachycephala philippinensis. Next base: position 47,737 of record VWZT01011796.1, read on the forward strand.
CAACCCAGACACTACAATTGCGAGGAGCCCTGAAAAGCCCTGTTGGGATTTCTTCAGGCAAGCTTTTCTGCACATCCCAACCTGTCCTCAGGT
>VWZT01011796.1:47918-72795 GCA_013397055.1 Pachycephala philippinensis
CCCTGACATCAGACACAGGGTAGACCTCCTTTAGCTCCGAAGCGGTGAACAAACTGCTTTGGACACCCAGCACGAGCATCCAACCCCCTCAACAACCCAGGTCAGAAACACAGGGGACTCTTCTTCTGGCCATGAGTCTGGCTATTTTATCTTAAGCCTAGCTTAGAAATGCAGGCTTTTCATTATTGTCACAGAAAGGTTCTGCTGAAGAAAAAGGACATGTGAAAAACAGTGTTTATTTTGGGAAAAACTGTGAGAAAGGACTTCGACAGAAGGCAAACTTATTCAGGATCTGACTGTACTTATCTAGAAAATTCAAGGGAAGAATACCAAGTCTAAATTCTTCAGCTGTTCAGACCATGGTGACAATTGTCTGAAGCCTCAAGTCACTGTCAAAGAGAAGGGAACAATTTGCTGATTGAAATGTTAAGTGGGGTGGTGGGAAAGGGGGAAAAAAATGTTTCTTCAATTCCTTTCTTTATGAAACAAGCCAAAGAAACTTTGTTTATTGTGAGTGGTCTTTCTAACACGCTTTAGAAGATGACAGGTATAACAGCAATGTAGAGCCTGATGGAAAATGGAAAAAGAGAAAAAAGAGAAAAGCAAAAAGAGCAAGTACAACATAGCGAACACATCGACTACACAATGACTCTCCCAACATTTTTTGATTGCTGAACAAGTTCCAAGCACCTAAGGTATATACAAATATATATGAAAAAAATATTTAAAACTCAGACTAGAAAAGCCAGTGAGACATCATGAAAGAATACAGAATGTTACATGTTATTGCCTAGTTTATATCCACCTGCATAAGTATAGCAAAGTACAGAGGCATAAGGTGGCCTACCGAGAAAATGTTAATAATTTATGAGAGTTTAAAACCACTTTTCCAATCGAACTACTTAAATTACCTTATGAAAGCCACTAAGATCGATTTTCACAGAAAAATACAGAAAATTTCTTCTAGTAATACCATTAAATGACATCTAAGTGCCCTTACAATATTGATCAGAAGGGTATCAACAGAAAGTATAATGGTAACACTCCAGCATGATCTCCAGAATGACTTTGCACTCTGGGACAAGATACTCCTAGTTCCTGTTCTATTTCCTGCCATCTGTTAAGGAATGCAAGGCATTAGAGAATGCAATACGTATCTGTAAATGTTCCTATCAGTCTGTAATAAAATTTGATCCTATGGAAACCTAAGACTTAGATTCTAACTCCTGCACTGCAATCTGTGCAAGTGCACAGTTCTGCACTGACTAAAAAGGACAGCAACAAACTGCTTTTAGAATCCAAACTTTGGAAGAAAAACAATGGATAGAATTGCTTTCTTTTGATAGCGCCTTTTAAAATTGTTCCTCATCCCAAAATGTCACAAGATATCAAGCATGTGACCAAAGTACATCACAAATTCAAGTACTCTTCCACTAAGGTGGAGTCACTTTGTCCAGAGTGGCCCAGCTACCCTCCAGACCCTCTGATTTGTGTATAGAGTCAGGCCAGGGTGTCTTACTGGTCTGCAGCCTTCAGGATGCTTCAGCAGGGGAAAAATACAGCTCCAGGAAGGCCTGGTTTTCACCCAGCAGCAGCTTCTTTTCTACCAGCTCAGGCAAAAGAAAGCTTCAGCTTGAATCATGAGGCAAAGACTTCCATGCTCAAAGGGGAATGAGAGAAATACAGATACAGCAAATGCCAATATGACAGCTGCTGTCTTGGACAGTCTTGAAAAACAAACTACCTCCTTAAAACTTGTCTGTGTCTAGGTACTATTTTGCCCATGCATCTCCTTGCCCATCACATCAGGGTGACTTGCACTTGGCATGACTTCATAAAAAACACCAGAGAGATTAAGAAACCAGGGTGGCAGAACCTAAAGTAGTGTGGGGCTGAACAGCTTCCAAGTAGGAAAGGGCTCCAAGTAGAAAGAAAGATACTAACAGTCTCAACAATAGCCTCCAAAGGCTGAGTAAAATGAATATAACTTAAGATCACTAGTTTGCACTTCAAAAACACTGTTGCATTTTAAGGATAAGCACGAGCAGCTTAGAAGCAATCATCTTCACTAGACGTGCACAAGGGCAGTCACAAGGGGTCATTCTCAAAGACTGCTCTCAACAAAAGGCCCAAAAAAATCTGCTAATAAAAATTAAAATGGTGTTTCTGAAACAAAAACATGTATGGATGTTTAAGCATAGAAGCACTTTCCTATCTAGAGTTTCTAATGTTCACTCCAACACCATAAACCTTTGCTCTAGGGAGGTAGACAGGGTGAACACACCTCACTACACCCCATGACTGTTCTGTCCAGGCCTAGACTACACCCTCTCTGAGAGAAGCTAACAACTTTGTGATTCAGCTTTTGCCCTTATTGACATATTTTCAATTACTTCCTTATTACTCAGTAATCACAGACAGACTTTTGATTTGTTTGAAACCTCCGTGATTTAGTAGCAAAATATTTCTGCAACTTGAATACACTGCTTGCTCTGGAATGCCCTCTGTTTCTTTCTCCTTTTAGGGACAATGCCCATCAAATACTCGTGACTTGTGTCCAAACTGACATTCTTGCTCTGAGTACTTGATTTATTGGCTGGTGTTTAAAGGCAACGTAAGTACACATTCCATATGGTAGTTCTGAAATGAGGTAAGAATGCAAAGTTAAATGGTGTCTCAACATATAATAGGACGAGAGACAAAATCAAATACTTAATTAACAAAATTTTGATTGGGGCTAATGCAAGGGAATGATGCACACATCCATATGCTATCCCACTGTATCCAGGATTATTCTTCTCCATCCTACAGACCTCTGTGACAGAACATTTGGCCTTATATACTCTAAGGTCTCAAGGACCCTTTGCAATGGGAACTTGTATAACACATCCCATACTATTTCAAACCAGAGTTATATGATACTTCTACTCAAAAGTAAGACTTGTGTAAAAGCTTTCCACTGCAATTAAAAGTTGCTTGGACTAGTATTTTTTGTACTGTAAAGAAAAAATTACATGCAAAAGTCACTCACTCTCTACTTTTATTGCTACAGAGGAAATCAATGTCCATCTTCTTTTATCAAGACAGAGATTAAGAATGAAAACAAACACAGTGACATCCCATAATGCTCTTGAAACTGAAGAGCCACTGATACAGCTGCAGAGCTCATCTGGGAGTTCAGGTCAAGTTTCAAGAGAGCATAATAAACTCTCACGAGTTTATGAACTAGGAGGTGCTAGCCCTTCCTTCCCTTAGACTCCGAGGTTCCACTTCACAGAGAAAAAAGAGAATACCTTGGTGCAGTGCCAAGATTACCAGCAAGCAGTTTTAACCCTAATTTGGATTCTAAATTATGCCATGTGACTGTTCGTCTCCAAGAAACTGCCTTGCTGAAGCAACACAAGCATGAGTCAATTGCTGGAGAACTGGCAAGAGACTTTCTTGACAGAAGGTGGTCAGTGCTACCCTGCAAGGGCCCAGGTAAAATCAATCACAGAATGGCTTGGGTTGGAAGGGAACCATTAAAGGTCATCTAAACCAAACTCGCCTGCAATGAGCAGGGACATCTTCAACTAGATCAGGTTGCTCAGAGCCCTGACCAACCTGGCCTTGAACACTTCCAGGGATGGGGTATTGACCACCCCTCTGGCCAAACTGTGACAGTATTTCACCACCCCTATTGTAAAAAATTTCTTCCTTAAATCTAGTCTGAATACATCCTCTTTTAGTTAAAGCCATTGCCCCTCATCCCATTGCTAGCTACAAGCCCTCTTAGAAAGATCTTCTGCTTTCAGATCATTGGAACTGACGCAGGTAACCGCGCTGCACACAGCTGAACCCAGCAACCAGAGGGAGAAACTCAGGCTGGCAGACAAGAGCAAGAGCAGAGACCCCTGAAAGCAACCATTCCCTACCTCAGCCCATGAATGCAGCAGCTTTCCTTACAAAGAAAAGTCTTATTTTTAGCACAAAAAGATTCAGAAGCTAATGACCTAGACTAGCATTTTTCCATTCTGGACAACCTGGCTTTAAGAATGACAGCACACAACAAAGTCTTGTGAGCAGACTTTAAAACCTTCTTAAAATGGAAATGTTTAGAAACCATAAGAGCAACGCACCAATAAGGAAAAATAAGCATAGCAAATGCTGAACTTCACTAAACCATTTTTCATGTCGTCTCATTTTGATTTAGTTTTCCAAAAACAGTTATACAGAAAATACACAAACTTCTATAGCAAATCTAAGATGCTGTAATACAGCTTCAACTCCAACCTAACGAGGGAAAACAAAACTTCACATTTCACCCCAAAAAGGTTTTGTTTTTACTGTTATTTTGTTTTGTGTTGGTGTTTGGGTGTGGATTATTTTTTGTCCTCCCTTTTTTTTTAAAAACATGTACTGCAAAGTGGGTAAATACTTATGGAAATGTACAAAAGAGAGAGTTTGAATTTGAAAAAGTTGCTGAGACCTTACCAGTGGAACAAATCACATGCCCTGCAAACTCTTCAGAAGACTGATCCACTAAGGGTTGTTTAGAAACATCATGACCGGGGTCCACTCTGGAATACTAAAGGCAGGTGGTAGTGATTTACAGTAGAGAAAAAAATTCATAGGTCAGCCTTAAGAATGAATTCATCAAGAATGATCTGAGGCTGGATGCAGTTGCGGCATGCTTGTGACTCTGTGGGCCTTCACTTGACCCTGGGAAGGAAACCCTACTGTCAGGAATAAAAGTTTCCACAAAACATCTGCTGAAAAATTATTCTCTGATGGGTTGACTTAGTATCAAATGACACACACTCTGATGAGCTTTAACAATTGCCATCTTCTCTGGATGAAATCCAGGCAAGTAAAAAAAAAAGTCTCATTTCTCTAATACACTGAATATTGACATAGCTGAGAGAACTATCAGAAAAAAATCCCACCAGTGTTCCCTCCTACGTCAGACCTTTTAATAAATAAATAATCTGAAAGGGGAGATTAGGAAAATAAACTTTCCATAAATTGTATAAATGACTGTCATTTGTTTTTTGCTCTGTTATATTTTTTACGCAAATGCCAAGTCCGGTATTTGCTTTGACAGAGCCTGCATGCAAAAGGACGTCTCCCATATGGCAGGCTTCACTTGTACAGCTGATCAGGATTAATGCAACTTGGATGACCACGTCAAGGAGGACATGACTGTCCAGAACGAACAGTACAATCCAGAGTTTTCAAAATAAAATCATTACAGCTCAAGACAGAAAACACAGAAGACTCTTTGTGGCTAAACACAGCAACGCTGAACTGCAAACAATTTCAAAGACTGACAACAACACCACGATAACTACCCTTGCTGTGCAGTACGATTTGTGTTTATTGTTTACAGATAAATCACAAGATAAAAATTATGTTTTGGGGCAGATAGATTACAGGGATTGACAAAAGAGAAAAAAAATACACTGACGTCTACAACAGATGCAAATGGGAACACTAGTAAGTTTAAATGGAGGATTTTTACCATATAAAAGCAAAGGAACAAATACTATTTCGAACAATGAATTAAATATAGAGCAAATCCACAAAAGAAGCAGTCATAAATGTTTACAACACTCATACTCTGAATTAAATTACTGTTCTCCGGTTGGATTTTTGCCATCCCCCTAAAGGCCCTTGCAAAAATACCTATATAATCTGATTCACTATTCCTTTTGCTACAGTGACTGACTGCCAGCATATTGAAACAGCAGTAGATGCTAATTCCTTAGCAAAAGCATTTCTCCCTACCTACATACCATGGGTCCTTTTACCATGGGTTCTAAGACTTACAGCAGTATTTCTCACTATTTCACTGGCAAATTTCTCTGTATCAGACACTTTCTTGACACCTCTCAAGATGAAAGGTATGTAAGGAAAGAGGAAAAGCAAGAAAGAGAAAAAGCAAAGCTTTGTATTGGCAAAGCCTAGCAGCTTTATCACCTAGACAAAGCAGATCGAAGAAAAACTAATGGGTAATTTCTCTCTATCCAATCTCTGTAACTCAAATTGTATATTGTTTTTAAACTTTCACATCTGTCACTCCCTACACAGGTTTCCACAACATAAAGGAACTTGTAAAGTGTTTTACAACACGAAGAAGGGAATCAGCTCCCCTTCACAGGTCTACACAATGGATTCCCATAAATGTGCTTTGAGTCAGCAAGGTCTGTAATGAACATGACTGATTTTACAGCCATGTCTCATTCGACTTTTGCATATGGCTCCTTAAGGTATTTCTAGTGTTTTACTACTTCTCTAGTAAATTTCTCATGTCCTTCTCCCCTTTCGTTGCTCTGCTGTCATCCTTTCCCAAGTGAGTAACACCCTTTGTTTTCTCTTCAGTTTAGCTTCTTAATACCTTAGTTGCATCCTATTATCTTCTGTAAAGTTGATTCATGTTTCACACCCTTTAAATCAATCTCTTACGCACGAAGTCTTGTGTGAGAAGGTCACAAGCCATCTGAAAGCAAGTACTTTATTACTTACCAAAAAAAATTTTGAACTACTGTGATCAATTGAAGTCCTGCCCTCTTTTTTTTGGCTTTGAAATCCTATACTTACAATGCAATGATTTTATTCTCTAGACACAATAAACAAGAAGATTCTTAAGATGCAGCAATCAATAGAAGACAAACACAGCTCCTTTGCTAGGCAGAGCAGCTTAATACGTAACAGCTGTAAAAAAACTGGTGATGTACACAGTTCATCTTTATGACACACAGTGCAGTGTTCATCAGTCACTCCCTCCAATACTGCGAGACTTCCAGGTAATGACACAGAGTAAGAACATCTAGTAATATTTAAAGAATGCAAATAGCTGGTCTTCAAAGACAAACTATCTACAATTGCTCAGAGCAGAGACTTTTCAAAGGAAGTGTAGCTTTGCCTGTAAGTAGCTATAAAAGCCTCAGTGATGACTAATACAGTTTATGCATTACGATATTAAAAAAGCCACAGCTATACCACACCATGTTCATTAGTGATAAACGTGTGCTACCATCCCAAGAAAGAGAAAATGCAGTGTCCCTTTACTCACCCTTACAAGGCTGGGAGCAATACATGAGCATGGTATCTTGACATTCTTGAGGCACTTTTCGTGAGACATGAAGTTGCAAACTGTGGAAACAAAACAAGAACCATGAGCAATTCTTCACAAGCAAGGGACTTCAGGAAACACAATCAATCAAACAAAACCCAAAATGGAGTCAAATACAATGAGGAATACATCTTTTTCATCACATTTGCTATCCCCTAGGTTTGAGAACGTACACAACTGTCACACCCTGTGCAGTGTGGGAACTCCAACTTGTTTTGCTAAGATGCTGGCAATGGAAAAGGAAGGGGAGTTTATCCCAGTACAGTACAAGCCTACCGCAAGTCATGTCCTCCCACACTCTCTCTCCATGAGCATCAAAGCGAGTTCTTAAATTTCAAAAAAAGTTTTAAACAGTCCAAAACAGCTCTCTGATGTAGCCAAAGAAGATGGACATGCTTGAAAGTGGGATTATTCTACAAGCTAGTGCACGTGACTTAAATGTGAGAAAAATGAAGTATTGTTACAAATTGAGTGTAATGGATGAAGGAGACAAAATTAAAGATTGCCAATTATAGGCAGCTTTGGAAGTCAAGAGTTACTTGCTATTTCCTTTATTATAGGTTTATAATTCCATCCAAGCTCCACAAAGCATGCTTTCAAGCATGATAGTGTTTGAAAAAATCATTTCTCTTGGGGGGGGGATATTTTCCACAGCTTCTTACCATGAATTTGCATTACATTAAGCTGTGTGAAGAAAACAAGGGATTCTTTATTTAATTCCCACCACCTCTGATTAATTAGGAGCTAATAAGCCATGCAGCTGTGGATTTAGGTCCTCCTTCTCTCAGAATTACTCTCTAACAGTTCAAGCATGAAGCCTTGTGCAGATGCTCAGGTCCTGACCTCTTGTGTGGAAGCGCAGACCTCTCCCAGTGCCTGGGCAGAAGATCACTTGCCAGCAGCAACTGTTGCTGTGCACAGGGGGTTTTCCCACGTCCCTGCTTTTCACAAGCACACTGTACCACTTCCTAAGTTTCTCAAGCATCTGACAACACCCCCAAGTGCTTCAAACTTCCCATCTTCAGCCCATGGTTGCCCCTGACTGTATGCGCTAGTGCCACCAAAAGCAGTCAATTTCCTCTCCTCCCCCTTCTTCACCTCATTGACTTCTGATTGCACAAAACTGCTTCTTCCATGCCAATAAAATCCAGGTCCACTTCCCTAAAAGGCTTATTGCCAGCACAGGCAAAGTACATTTTCCTTGTGGCAGCCGAAAAAGGATGACACCTTTCCCATCGGCACTTATCTTTGTATGAGCAGTAGGCACACATTTTTTTTCATTAATCTGCAAGTCAGAAAAAGCACTGCAAGTCGCTACTGTGTACAAACGTGTTATTCATGATCCATCATTGAACTCGGAATGATTACTGCACTGATGAAATAAAGTGGGAAGGAGCAGACCCAAATCTTCTGCTGGGTCCTATGAAATGTTACGCTTATCTCTAAGGTTTATGGCTGTTTACAACTAAATAGGGCAAATCAGCAAAGGCAACAGTCAAAGAAAGGATGCTAAAGTAGATTCCTACAGCTGCAAATGCAGATGCTCAACAGATTTGGAGGTGATCTCTATGGTGGGAAGGAGCACACAGCCTACCAGCACAGAGGAGACCAAAGAAAGCAAAGTCATTGTCCAGGCAGAGGAAAGATGCATCTCCTGCTCCAGAAAACAGGTATGACTCCACAGAGAGAACTGGTGAATCCTCATCACTGATGTGTTGTTTCAATAGCAGTAATATAATGATAGCATAACTAAACTTGCTCTCTCCTTATGTCTCAGCAATATTTTTACTGATGCTCTTAGGAGGTCATCTGCTTGCTGTGAGAGCAGGTCTGCAGAAGCTACAGGAGAAAAGGGTCAAAGGCTGCCTGCCCATTACCACTTATAGCCTGAAATTTGCCACTCACACCCTGAAGACATCTGCCTCAGACGCTTGTTCAGGTGACCTCATCACCATCTCAGAGTGGTGCCCAAAGCTTATCTGACCTGGCTGGGTGAGGGGAAATGCCGTCTGAAGGCAGAAGCATCATGACAAAAGTTCTCACGGCTCTGACCCATGAAAAGCAGAGTATGATGCTTCAAATATAAACAGGCAGATGTCAAGAACTTCATAAAGAGGTGAGAGCTAGCCAAGGAGGAACCAGCAGTGGCTAATGAAATGTAGTGAAATAACACTGTTTTTCCTCATTTTTCTAGTTCAGAAGCAGGCTGGCTAGAAAGGAAAGCAGAGAGCATGGTGCTGAGGATTGCTCACAGGAATTTTATGATCTGCAAGATGCAGCAGGCAACTGAAATCTGCAAGACCATTCTCTCCAAGTGGCTATTAGATTTAAGTGCACACAAACTCAATGCACAAGTTAACTGAGCCCTACACAAACACCTCAGGGAATTCAGAGAACCAGCTGATGGAAGGGATGTTCCTTCCATGGACCTTGAGAGATGTTCTCTACTTATTTAGACAACCCAAGTCACTACACAATACCACAATTTTTTCTTCGCAGTGACAAACCCAGCAAAACACGGTCCTGCATAAAGACAGTAACATATGGCTCAGCTAAGGAAACATCTCATGACACAGAAGAATATACTAAATCAGCAACTTCAGAAAAGCAGTAAAACCAAACAGTGAATGAATGTTTCAGATAAGGAGCAAAACAGGAAGGTACATAAAGGTTTTAATTGTTTGTGCACATACAGAAGACAAGACAGAAAATAATTAACTTCCTAAAATGTCAGCCAGAAAACTGAAGCATTTGCAAATAATCAAATTAAGGAATATCAGGAGACAAACAGCGGGAGATAAGCAGTGCCCAAACATAGACGGTAACACTCACAGTGAAAGATTTTCACACATTTTTCAAGAGCTACTCACACAACTCCTCCTCTGCTTCTCACATTCCTCAGGAGGTGAATTTACTTCTACAAGTCACCATTTTGTTTTCATTTTGCACATTCCACACAGAAAGAAATAAACCCAAAATGGCAGGAAACTGAAGCATTANCCTTTCATTAGGAAAAACAAGCCAGAAGACATTGTGTGTAATGTTTGAGTAGACGAAATGCAAAACTCTGAGGAAAACTCATTTAAAGGAAGAGGACAGGCTGTTCTCTTTAAAGGATGAGGATTTCTTGATCCATACAAACTCAGTGATGAGCTACAAGCAGAAACATCTATGGGTTGTGTAAGTCAAAACAAAGCTATTTCAACTGCAGCTTTCAGACACTGTACAAAACATTTACTTAAAGGTTTAGGGGGCTTTACGTGGTCTCTCCAAGCACCTGGTCAGGCATACAGCACCAACCATATTTGACAAGTTTACCCTGAGGCCTTCTGCTACACAATAATAAATTACTGCCTCCTCGTGAAAAATTAGATATTGCCAATGCTCAACAAGAAGCCATGTGTCATCACAGTGCTGCTCCCTGTCCACATGGAGCAGGAGATCTGGCTTTACAGCAGTCTCTGCCCATAAGCCATCACTTCCTGGGCCACTTTTCCTACCACATCCTCTTTGACCTGGTGTTTTAATAAAGATAAAGGCAATGTGTACATATGGCAACTCATGGAACATACAGCCAGTAGCTCTCCAACATACACTTGAAAAGAAACAGAAAACATCCCTCTCCAGCCCTCCCTAGGAAGGTAGGACAAAAAAGCTGGGAATCAGTGTAACTCATGAGCTGTGTAACACTTCCTAGAAAAATGAAGGCTATTTATACTCTCCAATATGTCACACTTTTTCCACGTATGTGTTTTTCTCCCTGTCCCCAAGTGAGATTTCAAAGCAGAACCCAAAAGTATGAAGAAGAAAAATGTGGATTATGCCCTGTAGAGACTCTAGCTATGTATTGGTGTCCATGCAAATCGTGTCTGGGTAAGAACTGCTCATGAAATACCAGCTATAACACATAATCTTCTCCCCCTTTTGAAAAGACCATTAAGTCCTCAGAAAAAGACTAGAAGGTTTTAAAAATTACTTTTGTTTCCTCTTTGGGAAAATACTCACTATAATTCAGTTTTGGTGTTTTTCAAACAGAAATTTATTTGTGCATTTGTATTTTAACATGTTAGGTTTTATTTAATTTTTTCTTTTATCTTTAACAATGAAGTCTAACTTTGCATTTGCTAAACATTTTTACAAGTAGAACTATCAAATTGCTCTCCAGGGAGGATAAAGGAATATCAACACAAGAACAAAATGGATTTGATACTCTCCTGGAAGTGTGATCAGTTTAACACAAGACTTACTGTGGACCTACTCGCAGCACTTGTTTTGAACTTAACAAAAGCACCAGCAAAGTGACTTCCAATTCCTCCTCCACCTCTCTGTTGTCTGGATTGTTTTCCTGCCAGTCCCCTCCTGGCTCCTCTGCCTCAGGTTTTCACATCTCAATTAACTTGCTCCAGCACTACAAGCAGCAGTAACAATCTGCCTCTCACAACAATCCCCTCCTGCTGCCCTCACTGCACGGTGCCACCGCTCCTGGGTTCTGCACCTTGTGCTGTGCTACCCACACGAGAGCCACCAGCATCATCATTGCCACAGGTCACATCCAGGACTCTCTAAAAGAAACAGCTCCTGCTCCTGAAGATAGAGGTGAGTTCCTGCAGCCGAGAGCTCTCTCCGAGCACACCTTGTGCGCGCTGGCACACAGCGAACTCCAGGAACTCCTAGGAAACAGCACATTCCTTTGGCCGACTGGTATTGCCTGTCACAGAGCCAGCACAGGGAAGGTGTCCTATTCTGACATAAAATGACAATACCGCAACTCCTCAGTATTGCCTGGACAACTTGGCAAATAATAATTTCATTTCGTTTGGCATTATTTGTGACTGCCGTAACTCGCTTGCATTCTGCTCATTTTCACCAACTTCAACTCCCAGCAAGTGCCTGCCAAAGTTTCTTCTAATCTTTTAACAAAGGTTACAGAATACTCAAGGACCTCGTTGACTAAAGGGCTTATTCTTGTTTTTGAAACAAACCATTAAATCAGTCACATATAGCTTAGAAACTAAGAATTCTTTTTCCCAGCTATGAGAGCACAGTAAATCTTTCATTTCTGGAAAAATTTAAGGGCAATGCATTAAAGAACATACCCAGCTTATTAACGTGAATATAAATACAAGTAAATTAAGTGCAGTAATTCTCTGAAGCATCTTGTTAAATGTAAGACTTGGAAGAAGTCCCTGTCTTGGAGAGTTTACTAGAATGGATGGCCTGATACATGTAGGAGTATTACATAAACGGAAAATCTCTACAAAAAGCCCTATAAATGCACATAGATTACATGAAAGGATTACAAGCGGACTAAAAAAAAATAGAGAGAGGAAAATGCCATGTTCAAGATCCAATGCTGCATCAGACACCTAAAGACTCAGCAGCAGCTCAGCCATCGCACAGAGAGAACCTGCACACTGATTTTATTTTGTGGCACAGGGGTGGCTTTTGTGACACTTCTCCCCAGTCTTTTCCTAATAACGTCTAGCATTCAAGTTGCCTTTTTTTGACAATTACACAATGGGCACATATTTCCCTGGACACACCATTACAACTCTAAGATCCTTTCCTGCCTATCTGTAAAACCTGACTAAAGACTCAGCAGCTTGTAAGAGTACTTTTCCTCCCCTTCATAACCATCACTTTACCTTCAACCACCCCAAGCAATAAAATGATAGGCTGGAATATAGTTCTGTAATCCTCAGCAGCTGGTGTCAGCATGAGCTCTCATCTCACTACTGGCTTTGTAGAGGAGGTTGTGGACTGTTCATGGAAGAGTTGTGTAGCACAATCCCCCACACTGCCACAAATTCATGTGCAGCCTTGACTGAGTTCACTGCCTCCCTCTGTCACTTTTCTCTGACACCCAGATCCAGGCATGCAGTCAGTGTGATTTTATTTTAGCATTTCACACATTGTGAATGCCAACTTTCAGATCCAGTGGGAACCTTCCATGCACAATATCTTTGTTTATATCTATCTTCTACTAAGATGCTCTAAGATTCTACTAAGAAAAGGCTGTGGTTATGGTTACCAACTGACTCTGGCACTAGGCTTGGATGACCAGGGGAATGTTGTTTGTATTTTCTTAAGCACACAAAAATTTTATAGGATGAAATAAAATAAAGTTTCTACCAGATTAAATATCGAACAGTTCGGGTTTTTTTAACAACAAGCGTTGTTAGAAGTGTCTCCAAGTGTTACAGATTATCTAAACATATAATTTTTAAAAAGNCTAAAGTGTAACTTAACTCCTACTCTGAAGTGCGTCTCTACTCACAAGTAAACTTCCACACCCCAAGAATCTCTATCCTCCTTTTTCACATGACAACCTTCAACCCTTTACTGTATTTCACACATCAAATGAAACTCATCTGTAGTCACATCCTTCTTTTTTCATCTGAACAAGTCCCAGCAGCTACAAGGAGCAGCATTTTCAGCCAGTCAAAGACTGGCAGGTCTCTGAAAAGACAGGACCATGCCCCTTAACACTTCCCACCACACATTTCCAGACCGAGCTGTAATGAGACTAACAACAGGCAACAACCCACCACTGCCCCAAACTCTTACTGCNGCCCCAAACTCTGACTGCCAAAAGAGGGTACACAAGAAGTCCAGAAGGTGCACACAAGAAATCCAGCTTCCCACAGGTGGCAAAAGGACATGCACCTTGTGGTAGCTTTGGCCAGAGCCTGCATTGCTGGCAGATGGTTCCAAGGGCCAACTGTGTCATGGCTGCAAACTCCAGGGTGACAAGCACCAAGAGTAGGACTTTGTTTCCCCGGAGAACTGCTGGAATTCAGTGGACCCCTTGGGAAGGTGACAGCATAGGCATTTTTTACCTTACCACTCGCCTGGTGCAAGAGACCAGCAAGCTCTGCAATAAATGAAGTTTAGCAGCACTTTCCTCGGGGCAGAAGGATGTGCAGTGCAGTTTCAAGCCTTGTGCTTCATAGCAAGCATGGCTATGTTTTAAATGCAACAGGTACTACAGAGAGAATAATGGCTCTTACCATTTACTCCAGAGGGGTAATTCATTCCAGCAGAGACTACTGAATTCCTTTTCAATACCTCCAGTGATTTTCATTTTCAGTAGCTCCAGTACAGAGAGCATTACTGTTAAGAGTGCACTACAGCTACATCTAACTACGCAGTCTGAAGAGTCAGGGTCAGATTCTCACACGCTGTAAATCAGCACGACTACTTTCAGTTTGCTAAAGCATAACAATTTACGGAAGCCAGGGTTCTTTAACTTCAAGTCAATATACCAGATTATAAATTTGATCATGTAGCACACGTCTTATTTTTATCAAGATCAAAGAATGACTTAGGGGTAAAAGGAAACCCTCAAAACATTACCAGGCTTTCTGTAAAACTTAGTGCTTTGAACAGACAGCCACCAGTACTTCAAGCAACATAAATACTCCCCTTAAACAGATGCAATTATTACGAATCTTTGTTCCATATGTCACCAACTTATATAAGGCATTCAACAATCAGGAACAAGAGGAAGTATTTGAATTTGCCTACACTACAGTCTTTCAAGTGGTTATTCTCACCCCTCCCCTCACTGAGAAAACAAAACCCCAAACAAAACAAGACAGTGCTCAGCAACTGAAAAAACAGCTTTTTTAAGAGCACTGTCAATCATTGTTAGAATAGGAGAAAACAAGGTGTTCTCTTATTGCCCCTCTTATTCAGGAAGAAGATGTAAATACTTGTTCAGTCCAGCTAATATCCCCAGGACTGCCCTGAAACATAGCAGAGCCCTCTGCCTTCTGGTGGATCACCAAACCAAACTGCTTTACTCCAGGACCTGGAAAATTTGGAAGATTTTGGAAAACCTGGAAAATTCCTATTTTGTTTGCCATCATTCACAGAGATGTCATAGCTTGCACCTCGGTGCTCACAGCCATGAAACTGCAGAAATGGTTTATATAAAGAGGCTGTTGACGAGTGCTCGGGAAAGGAAGATGGGTACAGAAGTGCTGAAGATGGAAGAATCAGCTTGCTCAGACCAGTGAACAGAAGTCCCCCATGCACACGAAGGCAAAGATGGCCACTGCAGGAGGCACGGCTACTGCAGCATGCTTAAAAGACGGAAGGAGGAAGGACAACTGCCTGTAGACGGACAGAGGAAAACAAACAAGAAATCTAGCAAAGCCAGGGAGTAAACCAAAGCTTCAAAGCTGTTATGCAAGACAACAATAACAGTCTCTACTTTCCAAACAATGAATCAGTGGGACTTAAAGGGCATATCAGCACCAAGACAATTCAGCCTAAGTCAATCTAACTCTTTCAAAACAAAGTTTTATTTTGGTCAAAACTAAGTAGGTTATTTCCTCTGCTCTTCCTGCTCTTCCACAGCATGTGCCTGACATAACAGAAGCCAAAACACAGGTTTAGTCTGCCTCTGTCCTTCAGGGGCTTTATCACTCCCTTCTGAAGTTGTCCTTGGTGTGCAAGCAGGCTTATTTTGTTTAGCAGGACTGCCTTTGCATTCACTGAAGAGATCCATTGACAGTTAAAAGACAATAGCTTTCAGAAAATGCCCACGGGCTAATTAGTCACAGATTGGAGAAAAATACTTTTATTTTTTTCTATCACAGTGTTCTTAAATTATATAAAACACATTTATCAGACTGCTTATGCAGACGGGACCATTCAAGCTGGTGGAGGAGTCACTATTTTCATGAATAACTTAAAAGCAACATTTTCATTTTACTGGATGTTTGTGGGACTTAACTTTTACGTTTGTTACACAGCTTTGAGCTCCTTTTCCATTGTAGCAGCTTGCCAACACAGATGCATTTAGCTTTCTCATTTACGACTGTGACCACAGGCCAGTCTGAATACTGTGACTATTCACTGAAAGGAATGCTGGATGCAGTACATGGACTTTGCCAGCTTATTTCCCAATTCAGCAGAAACATGCAAAGACCTGTATGCAATATTGGTGTCCTCTCTCAGACAAAAACACAGCCTAGTTTAAGTTTAGAAGTCTGTTGTGCAATGCTTGCTAAATGTCACCAGGAAAGCTGTCACTAGAAGCTTTGGTCTTCCCAGAACATTTCAAACAATGGTGAGACAGGAATGAAAAAATCTCTGAAAGCTTTAAGAAGTCAGGCATTAAAAAGACCCTCCTTTCTCACTGTGGTGAGAAACTTTGGGCTTTTGCTTGTCTTACAGTTCAATGAAACCACACTGTAAATACTCTTCCTCAGAAAATCCAAAAGAAATGAAAACCTTGTTAAGGTTTTCCAGATACTTACTGAGTATCCTTATAGATCACCTGTATTCGACAGCTCTTTTCTCTCTCCAGGATTCTCTGGTCTTGTCAACTAACCACTCACACCTGCTTCTGCTTTAAATGGACACACCAGTATATACCCTGTCTAATAAAAACACAGTTTGCCTCCACTCAATGTGAATTGCCTTGCACTTTTTATTTCCAGAATTGTCTGCATGAGAACACTTTCTCTTTATAGGTATAGATACTCCAAAAAAATGTTTTTGTAGCATCTGAGCTCTGTAATTTCAAGGCCGCACATCTGAATTTCTATTCATTTGCATTTCAGGTATGCTGGTAGAAAATAACAAAGTAACAAGACAAGTGAAAATATGACAAGCTACTTATTAAGAAAACAGTCAAATAAGTTCAATGGTACATTTGAACTGTCAATCATTTGGTTATAGTAGGTTTGCTTGAATTGTCCTAGCCTCACAAAGCACCTGGGCTACCTAAACACTTCTCACTCTCTCATCCCTAAGGCTGTAAATATTCTGAAGCCTACAACAAGGTATCTTGCTTCTCCATCTTCCTGGTACAGTAAAATGAGTACTGACAAATGAACTAAAGGAACCTCACCTGCCAAAAGAGAGCTCTCTCCATCCTCCCATCTCCTGACTTCACCCAGAGCAGGTTTCTTAGATCCTGCTAAGCAGGCAAAGCCAGAACACCAACAGCTGGAGACAAAGGCACCCATGCTGTGTGCTCAGTCCCACCAAGGCTTCGCACTCCGAGGAGAAAATAACTGCACAGGGAAGTTATACCACAGTAGCAAAAGCAGTCATCTCCATTTGGTCAAGAGGCTTTTCTAAGCCATAACCACAGCCATCTGAAAATCTAGACACCCTACTAGCTGTGTCTATACATGAAAGAGGGGTCTGTCCACTTCACTTCAGATGCTGCAGTCCACCTTTTTTCCAGTCCATACAGTATGGGCAGTAAGGATACAGCCCAGCTGAATATAGACTGGGGTGTGAACAGAAAGGGAGCAGCCCTGCTGAGAAGGACTTGGGGATCTTGGTGGATAAAAAGCTGAGGAAGCATGGCCAGCAGGTCAAAGGAAGTGATTTTGCACCTTTACTCTGCTTTTGTGAGAACCCACCTGGAACACTGCATCCAGCTCTGAGATCCTCAGCACAGGAAAGAATAGATACATTCGAACAGGTCCAAAAAAAGGCCATAGAAATTATCAGATGGCTGGAGTACCTCTCCTATGAGAGGCTGAGAGACTTGGGATTGTTCAGCCTGGAAAGAGAAGGCTCCAGGGAGATCTTACTGCAGCCTTTTAATACTTAAATGGGGCTCATAAGGAAGATACCAGGGCCCATTGCAGCACCACACGGGGTAATACCTTCAAACTAGAAAAGGGTAGATTTGAACTGGATATTAGGAAGACATTTGATATGATTGGGGTGGTGAAACACTGGCACAGGTTGTCCAGAGAGCTGGTGGATGTCCCATCTCTGGGAACACTCAAGGTCAGGTTGAAGAGGGCTTTGAGGATGTCCCTGCTTATTGCAGGGGGTGTGTGGGAGTGGGGTGTTGGGCTAGATAAGAGCACTTCCAACCCAAACTATTCCATGATTCTGTTCTGTGAAGTTTTATGAGAAAGGTGAGTTCTGCACAGACTTTACTTTTTCCCTCTTGAAAGACAGCAGGATCAGACTTCCCACCAGTGAAATTAAGGTGAACACAGAGAGTTTTACTACTGAACAGGTCCCCAGTATTAAGAGTGTTTTCTTCTTCAGAGAGATGGAAGATGACGTGGCAAACTCTCATTCACATCCAGAAAGCACCAACACCTTCTCTTTTCTTGAAGATTAGGCCAAAGATAGGACAGTGCCCTGGGACAAGG
This sequence comes from Pachycephala philippinensis, assembly GCA_013397055.1. Classification (NCBI taxonomy): domain Eukaryota; kingdom Metazoa; phylum Chordata; class Aves; order Passeriformes; genus Pachycephala; species Pachycephala philippinensis. The sequence goes on from VWZT01011796.1 coordinate 66,174, forward strand.
TGCTGGTTCACTGATGGAAAACAAAAAATCTCCAAGAGGGCTACAACATCAGGGGAGAGTTCAGCAACTCATTTCCTGACAATTCCAATGAAAGAGATCCTTCAGAGGGAGAGGCCTCCCACTAACAATGTGAAGTTGCACAGGGAGCCTGGAGGGACACAGTTTTTGCCACCAACAATGCAACAGCAACAGACCATTGGCTGTGACTCTTCTCCCAGCACGGAGGAACCACAGGCTCCCAATCATAGGGACTATCAGCAGTATTTGGGGATGCTGAAGGCAAGAGTCCAAAAAGAAATTGTCTCTGAACCACAGCAATCTGTCTGAGGGCAAACAATTAAGCACTCAAGTAGCTCTTTTGTACAGGCTAAAGATGAAGGTTGCCCACACAAGCCAGATGCAAGACCATTTAACACAGTTGTGGCTTTTCCCCAGGTTTTCCAGACTGCAGCCTTTACAAAGCCAGAAAGGGTCAAGCCAGTTCAAAGGCTGACAGAAAAACCTCTGATCACACTCCCTGCACATGCAGTGAAAGGCTCTAGATCCTAACAAACTCCAAACGAGAAGGTCCTCCAATGACACCCAACTCATAATTTCAGCAAGATGCCGTGGTGATAAGAAAATCAAGTACCAGATCCCACTGCAAGCCTCTTGAAGACTATTTAGCAATCAGCAATTTCTCCTGGCTCTGTCTTAAGCTGGTGCCTCTTTTGTCTTCTGCCCATGCAATCAGCTGAATGCCAGTGGCTGGAGCAGAGATGTGCCAGCTCGGCAGCATGTGTAAATGAAATTGGACAGGAGGGGCAGAGAAAGATGAAATGGTTAAAACCAGAAGAGCAACAAGGAAGATCCAGCTAGACCCCAGAACCACCTCCTGCAGGGCATGCACACCAGTGCCATAAATGCTTAGCTCCTTGCAGCTGTTGGCTGCCACAGCTTCTCCAAGTCCTGTTTTCAGGGTGATGCCTTACAAAGAGAAACTTTGTCAATTGTTTATCAGCACTGTCCAGCTGACTTACAGCTACTGGTCAAAACAAAGAGATACAGCTTACAGCATTCACAACAGCACAACAAAAACTACAAGGAAGACTGATCCAGCCCTCAATTTAAAGGAAAATGCACTAAAACACATTGCTATTTACTGCAAGCATCCTTGCAACAAAAACGTCATCATAGACTCATAGAATGGTTAGGGCTGAAAGGGACCTTGAAGATCATATAGTTTCAACTCATCCTGCCATTCACCACACCAGGTTGCTCAGCACACCATTCAACCTGGCCCTGAACATCTTCAGGAGTGAGGCATTCACAGTTTCTCTGGGCCACCTGTTCCAGCCTCTGAGCAAAAAAATTCTTCCTAACATCTAACCTAAAGCTCTCTTTCAGTTTAAAACCATTGTCTCCTGTCTTGTCACTCTCTGCCCATTTAAAAAGTCCCTCTTCCTCGTTTTTATAACCCCTTCTTAAGCTACTGGAAGCCTTCTCTTCTCCAGGCTGAACAACCCCAGCTTTCAGTCTGTCTGTATTGAAGAGGTACTCCATCCCTCTGATCATCTTCAGGGCCCTCCTCTGGACATGCTTTAAGAGGTCCATGTCTTTCTTGTGCTGAGGACCGCAAGCTGGATGCAGTGTTCCAGGTGGAGTGTCACAGGGGCAGAGCAAGGGACAGAATCACCTACCTTGACCTGCTGGCCACACTGCTTTGGATGCAGCCCAGGATGTGCTTGGTTTCTGGCATTGCCAGCTCGAGTCCAGCTTTTCATCCGTGACAACTGTCAAGTCCTTCACCACAGGGCTGCTGTCAATCTTCTCCCAGTCCGTACTCATGCCTGGGATTGCCCCTACCCAGCTGCAGCACCTTGCCCTTAGACTTGCTGATTTCATGAGGTTATCATGCCTAGGCACCCTCCATGAACACTGCAAGGGTCCAGCCCTCACACATGTGGCCTCCTGCACCACTACCACTTGTTACCCGGTACAGCACAAATAAATCCACACACCACCACGGCAGTGTCATCCTTCAATAACAGCACAGATATCTCCTACGAAAAAACAGTCCTGTCAACACTTCCGCTATGTTAGACATACCTACGCCAAAATGCCTCCACACGTATAAAAGGGAAGTAACAGTAGCACTTCTTCAACTGTGAAAAGGAAGAATTTGAATTACACTTAAATAAACAGGATGGATCTTAGCTGATCTTAGTGCACAGTAGGACTTCATAAGCTGTGACGGAATTTTGGCAGAAAAATGTGATATTGACACAGTTGCCTGGACACTCTCACAATCCCCAAAGACCTGGAGACATTCTCAGCACTACAGGCTCCAGGCCAGTTGTAATACAGACCAGTTCAGCACCTGTGGGGTATATCACCAGGGGCACACAAAGTAAACCCCACACGTATCCCATGCACACAGGGCTCAGTGAGTTAGCTCTGCACTTTTAGGAGTGCGGGAGACCAAGAATTTCCTCCAAAACACATGTAAGATGTTGAATGGACCAAGGCGAGCCAGGCAGCATTTCACATAAACCCAGTATTTTCCACATAGTGATATAACCAGTAGACAGGAGGCTTGCAATCCCTCTTCCACCTCTTAAAAACTGAAAACAGAACATAAAAATATAATAAAAAATCCTGAAAACACTAGGACAAAAATCACTGCCAAGCTTAGCTACAGTAGCACCCACATACCTCCACAATACAGTTACAATTTTTTAAGAAAAGTTGGATACAATTAAAACATAGGTTCAATTATTAATCTGTGCAACCCCAAAATAAATTTTCTTCCACTTTTAATTTGGGAAGTCCCTGGATTATCTAAGGCATCTCAACACCTCCTAGCAACACAAAACAAGGAAAAACCCAAGACACCCCAGAGCTGCCACGGCAACGTCTACTTGTCATTCCTATAGAACTTCATTTCCAAGTTGCATCACACTCAGAAGTATATAAAACTATAGGTTTTAAGTGAAAAAAATTCAGACCTGGAAAGAATAGAGATTTTTTTCAAAAATGCAGAAAACAAAGAAACAGAATCCTGTGCCAGCTGGGCAAGTACATTCAGTATTTTCTTCAGTGTGGCTACTACAAAGCTACTGACATGGTCAGGAAACTAAAGGCAAATGATTCACACAGTGGTGAATCAGGAAAACAAAACACTCACAAGGCACTATTTCCAGAAACACTAGCAAACTGAAAGTGCTGATCTCCACGACTCTTTTTTTAATCCTGATTCTTAATTTTATTCACTTCAAGCATTTTAGAAAGATTCCTGTTGAAAAAGTGTGAGGATTTTAGTTCCACCACTTAGGCTTGAGTCATTGATGAGATCGAAGACTGTATTTATCCTGATTTAAAGCAATAGTCTCTTTCACATGTCTAAGATCATACAAAACTCATAGAAGATGAGCGCTTACATCTATCTGGAGGTCAGAAGCCTGCAGTAAAAGTTATATATACCATTGGTGAATACACCAGAACTTCCAAGACAAAATAACTCTGTTCATAAACAGTAAAATTCAAAATCTATCCCTGAAAAACTATAAATCTTTCCCAAAGAGGGAAATTATATCAAGGCTTATATATTCATTTCAGTTTAGTGTTGTTTGATGTGGTTTTCTCAATTGATCAGACAGAGAAAGTTCTTGTAGCACTTGATCTTAATTTACTATGTAGCATAATCAGCTATTAATTTATACACATGAATTATCAACACATGCTGAAAAGTTCTTAAGATTTCCCATGACAGCATATTTAAGAAAAAAGCGACACTGAGCAAAAGTAAAAGGGAGAAAGTAAAACCAAAGAAATGCAATGTATCTCCATTATCTTATGGGTTTATTTTTAAATAATCTATTTGGTTCACCTGAAGAAAAAGTGCTTGAATGAAAAATACAGTAGTGTCAAGAAATCTCTAGGCATTTGCCAAACAGAAGCTATTCTGGAGCAAGGAGAATGTAGTAAGAACAGAATAACAGAGGTCAAAACCAAAATGAACACAATGATATTTGGCTGTTTTGAAGAGTATTTTTAACATGATAGTATTTTTATCTTCTACTTTAGCCTATTTTTTAAAAAAGAATTTGCCTAGCAAGGCCTAATAGTCCCAGCTGCTTAAGAAGTTAACTTCTTCACAAGAGAAAATACAAGTGTGTAAGTCTGTATTTGATTTCTACACAGAAATCAGAACAGGTATCTTTTAAGTTGTTTTTGTTTTTAAGGTTATATCTCTTCTTTCACACCTTCTCATTTTGGATCACATGTTCGGTTTCTCACTCAGCATCTTCTGTTTACAGAATTAAGTCTGCCCAGCATCCAGACAGAGTTAGAGCATCAAACATAATTGCAAAGCACCATTTTCAACCCCTTCTAGGATAAAGAGATCATGACTACTTTTTGGAAGGGCTGCTATTACACCCAGTGACAATTGTTAACAGTGAGGGCAGACACTCTGGTCACAGCTCATGTCTGCTCACACCTGCCAGGCACAACTGTTCCAGCGCAGTACTCTGCCACTGGGACACCCAATTGCATCCACCCAAAATCTGGGCAAGAACTCGCAAAAGTGTCTTGAGAGTTTTAAATTATGTGAACATTTGTGAATATCCAAAAGTTTTTAGTTCAGGTTTTTCAGTACTCTGTACCAACACTGTTTCGAGAAGAGGCTGAATGGGAAAAAGCAGTTTTTCCTAGGCTGTTGCTCAGCCCACACCTTTGTTTTAATTCTAAGTGATTCTTTTCACAGCAGACACATTCCAGGACAGCTCATCCTAATCAGTTTCCCATGCAAATTTTTATCTGTGATGATTTACACTCACTCTGCCATCCTAACTAGATTCTGGAGAAAATCTGTCATCTCACAAAAAGCCTTTTTTATTCTGAAAGAAAGTATCCATGGTCTCAAATAGGATTAGCTTTTTCACTTTATGTTCAGAGCCTTCCCTCATGCCATCTTCATGCTTAGAGGAATCTTACCAATTTCCCTGTATTTATGAAGACCCCAAGCAAAGATCCCAGCCACATAATGGTTTCAGCACTGAGGAAATATTTTTCTTGAACTAGTTAAGGAACTGGTTAGTGGATTATTTCTTATGTTCACTGGTTAACAAGGTGAACCAGTTATTATTTTCACATTCCACAGAGAAAGTGTTGAACAAAAAGGAAAGACTCACTTCCTGAATTATAGCATGACAAACCAAGACACTAAAAAGTGACACAATCTCCCAAGCAGAAAGAAAAACAATGAGGAACTGAGATTTTTTTCTATACATTCTTGCACTTAAACTGGATGCCCTATTTCCTAGCCACCATAACCTAATACTACCCTGGAGAACAATACAATGTTCCTATTTTAACACCTGAAGTTCAAATAATTCAATAATTCAATAATTTCTTAGAAAAAAACCTGTTTAGCCAAATATTCAGAATGTCTCTAGCAGTATCGTGTATGTAAAACCTCCGGGGATGGATTAAATTGTGGTTAAATACAACATTGTTTATTCTGTTATTTGTTTTAGATCTTAAACAATGTTATTTTTACAACAGTAAGTGACATGACAATTATATCATACAACTGGTATGATACTAGCACATAACATTAATAACCCTAAACATATTTCCAAGTAAATCACTGATATTCAATTTTAAACAGGGAAAAAAGCAACAAAGTCACATAAATATATGTGAATATGTATGTATGAACATATACACACACCCCCACCCCCATTCTTCTGGAGCCAAGCAAATAAAAATACTTCAGTAAGAACAGGAAGTGAAATGAGGGGTTGACTGTACTCTACTGAATAACAAACTTCCACAAGTGAGACAAGAGCAGGCAACAATATGGTTTAACAGGAAGAATACTGTAGCAGCAAACTTAGAAAAAAACCCCAAATGTGCTTCCAGCGTGTTCCTTATCACACTGTGATACACACGTGTTAGGTTTTGCTCTCTGCTTGGGAGTGTTTCCTAACAGACTTCTTGCAAACTGAAAGTTACCACTAAATAAAAAGGCCGGCGCGGGGTGGAAATGCAAAAAGAACAGGAGTTGATCAGCATGTATTGTTTAATCCTTTAGAAAGGTGTATATATTATATGCACAACCTGCTCTTCCCCCACTGGAGCCGAGTCAAGTTAAACATATTCAAGTAACTTAGTCACCTGTTTTCTGTAGGTGTTGCAAAAGCAAGTCAAGTTAAACATATTCAAGTAACTTAGTCACCTGTTTTCTGTAGGTGTTGCAAAAGCAGTTTCACCAAAGGTACTTCCACGAGCCAGCTCAGGATGGATCTAATTGAGCAACACGTAGCCCAGAAGGAAGTCAGTTTGAGCTAAAGAAATGCAGAGTTAGAAACACTTCTGGAAGAAACTAGTGAGGTAACCAAAAAGCAAAGGTCATCCAGGGACAGCTTGGTTCAATTAAAATTCAGAGCAGCCACCTGAGAAGGGTGCTCCAAAATCGCAAAGAGAACCAGCTTTCTGTGGAATACAAAGAAGCAAAGCAATATTATGGGCAAGTTATAAATAGCATGTAATCAAAAAGGTGAAACCAGCAAAGGCAACATGCCCAGAGGAACCCACCAAAAAAAAAAAAAAAAAAGGAGAAAAACCCCTTATCCCT